>CAUYON010197750.1:0-45753 GCA_963573935.1 Arctocebus calabarensis
TTTTTTTTTTTTTTGAGACAGAGACTCTAGCTGTCACCCTGGATAGAGTGTTGTGGCATTATAGCTCACAGCAACCTCTAATTCCTGGGCTCAAGCGAGTCTCCTGCCTCTGCCTCCCAAGTAGCTGGGACTACAGGCGCCCGCCACAACGCCCGGCCATTTTTTTTTTTTTTGGTTGCAGCCATCATTGTTGTTTGGTGGGCCCAGGCTGGATTTGAACCCGCCAGCTCAGGTGTACGTGGCTGGCGCCTTTGCCTGTTGAGCCGCAGGCGCCAAGCCCAGAGCTTCCATTTTCAAGAGAGAAGCTATACATCTGGGTTTTTATGTGGAAACTCCTGATTTCTAAATGTTGGCTCAAGTTTTTAAAAAACATAGTATGAGCCAAACATAGCAGCTCTGGGGGTCCGATGAGTTCCAGGCCTCTGGGCAGAGGGCCCTGCCTCCAACCTGTGCTCTATGGCCCCTCTCTATGTACCTGGTGCTCAGGCTCAGTCTTCTCCGAGTGGGCAGAAGAGGGCTGGATGGGGCTGTGTCAAGGACTGGGTGGAAGGGGGTAGAGGATGCTCTGGACCCCTTAGCTCTGGGGATGCCAGAGCTGGTGGCTCAGGACTACAAGGAGAATACAAAGCTCTTGCATGTCATCTTGGCCTGGCACTTGAGGCCTCTAAGCCCTGGCCTTTCTCCAGTTTTTTCTGCAACCATATTGTCCCCTCATCACTGTTGTCCTCACACATCCATGGTTTCAGACAAACCAAGTGACCTGCTGTCACCTGTGTACACCCTGGGCTGTGCTGGGGCTGTGGAATGATTCTGCCAGATCACACCTGGCTGGCCCAAGTGCCTCCCTTCCTGCTCTCCAGCTGCAGTGGCCTGTGTCTGACTCATCTGGCTCTGGACTGTGAGCTCTGGGTGGACAGGGGCGATGGGCTCATGTCTGCTTCATGGTCACGTGACCCTTAGTCTTGAAGAGTGAGAGCACAGTCCATGGCTGTTGAGTAAACAAATGGGCAGAGGCTCATGCTTGTAATCCTAGCACTCTGGGAGGCCGAGGTAGGTGGACTGCCTGAGCTCAGGCATTCAAGACTAGTCTGAGCAAAAGTGAGACCACATCTCTGCTAAAAACAGAAAAATTGGCCAGGTGTTGTGGTAGGCACCTGTAGTCCCAGCTACTCTGGAGGCTGAGGCAAGAGGATTGTTCAAGCCCAAGAGTTTGCGGTTGCTGTGAGCTATTAGACCATGGCATTTTTATCAAGGGTGACAAAGTGAGACTTTGCCTCAAAAAATCAAACCAAAACAAAACAAAAGACCAAAAAACCAAACAGGTGCAGGACAAGCACCTCAAGGGCTGGGACTTTCATCTGCTTGCTTCATTTCCGTGACCTGTACTTAGAATGCTGCCTTGTGTATGCCACATGCCCACGTCTATCTATGAAATGAATGAAGGACAGCATTTGGGGGTTGGGGTGCAGGTGGCCTATGGCACTGAGGGGCTCAAGGGGTCTCCCTTCCCTCCCGAGGCACAGTCTGACTTCAAGTCTTCATACACTCTTTGTAACTATGGACCCCATGCCGGGGCCTGGGAGTAGATGCCTCCACAACAAATCACAGCATAAGGACACAGCTGCACAGTGCGCTGGCCCCTGGCGGGCCTCACCTGTGGAGTGGGAGGCCTGGAAGCCCTTCCGCTGGACAGAGTTGTCGGAGTAGAAGCGTAGGAACATGCGGTTGCCCGTGGCCAAGACGGGCTCTGGCTTCTTGCTTCCACAGTAGCGGCCGAGGACTGGGGCCTTGGCATCACGCCCATCGAACACCTCCAGGTGGTCATAGGCACACTCGGGCTGAGACTCAATGTCCATCTCCGTGAAGGTCTGGAGGGCAGGAGGGAGGAGCCAAGATCAGGAATATGGCTGGAAGGCAGGTGGGGCAGGGACACCTATGGCCTCTATTGGAGGTGACAGTGAGGGAGGACCCAGGAATGGGGCAATGGTGGGGACACCCCAATATGTACTGGGAAAGGGGCCTCTGTCCAGGCCAGACTTGGGGTTGTTTTCACAGGAACAGCACCTGTGGGCTTAACCAGGACACCTGGCCTGTAGTCTACATGGCTCTGCTCTCAAGCAGGGCTTTGGAGATGGGGTGCTAAGGAAGGGGTGGCCACGTGTGCTGGGGAGTAGGCATCTTACCAGCTTGACCCGGTGCCCAGGGGTGCTGGAGATGGCCCAGGTGCACTCCTTCTTGCTGGGATATTTGTCAGGCCAGTTGGGGCTGGTGATGGTACCACTGGTGGATGTCACCTTGTGGTCACAGCCAGCTGAAGGGGAAGCAAGTGACAGAAGAGGATTGACAAGAACCCTGTACACTGAAGCCTCCCATCTCCCCCTTCCTTCCTTCTCCTGTCCCCACTTACAACCTGGACTGAGGGCAGAGATCATTGCCCTTCCATGCAATTACCTGCACCAGGGAGAGCTAGCCGCCTGGTTTCTACAGCAGCCCTGGGTGAGGCCCTGCAAGGCAGCATGCATTGCAGCTCTCTGGGTGACCCCCTTGGACTTCTGTGGTGGTAGGCTACATCCCCTTTGCCTCACCTCAAAGCTGCCATCTGCTGACCTCTGGCAGCCTCCCCAGTCACAGGAGACTTTGGCATCTGACTCAGTTCTTCCCACCCCCACTCTTGTTAACTTGCAAGGTGATATCAACAAACACGCAGACAGTCCACCTGTCCTCTCTGTTCCCTGACCTCTTCGGCCTCACTGCCTCTTATGTCCTTCCTCATAACCTTGCCCTGGGCCGTGTCACCAGCCTTTGCTTCTCCCTGCCACAGCACAGAGCTAAGGTCACCCTCTGCTCTCCCAGGTGCTTGGGCCCTCACTTTCCTGACTATGGTCATCCACCTTCAGAGCAAACACTACAGTATTTCCTAGTATTTCCTCCTCAGTTGACTCAGCTGATCACCTGAGCTGCTCCTTGGCACCCTCCATGGCCTTTCACCATACCCTTCTATTCACAGCATCTTAGACGACCCCATCCATGGGCCCCCATCTCTCCTGGGCCCTCAGACCACTTGGCACCCTCTCGCCAGCTCCAGCAACTGCTGCAAACCCTCAGCACCCCCCCCACCCCCGCCCCACAGCTTCCATCTCAACTCCCAGCTCCTCCCTCCTGGCCACAGACCTCTCTCTCTCACCTTCTGACAAAGTGGGGACCTCAGATACTGACAAACACATGGCTTCAACGTCTGGCCCCACATCAGCAAACTCGCCTCACTGCCCCCACCTTGCGCCTGCCCCACAGCTTCAGAGAAGGTGGTGTCCTCTCTCCCTGTCAGGATGGACTGTCCACAAGCAGAGACCACCCAGCCGATCCCAGTCCTGTGGCCTGTGGACCTTGGTGCACCCTGAAAGATGCCTCCAGTGCCCTTCTAGCCTCAGCCCCTCCTCTCTCCTTCTCTTCTTAGCTCACCTTCCAGAACTCTTGCTGTCACCAGGTTCTTACTACTTATATCTCCTCAATCCACTGCAATCTGGCTTCTACCCCTGAAGCATGGCCTCCTCAACTCAGATTTAAGTGCCAATGATCGTTATTCATGATCATGTAATCATTTGGGTTCTTCTGAGTGGAAGTGGGTAGAGCCAAGCACTGCAGTTGGGGAGGAAACAGGAATGGGGGGGGGGCAGGTGTGTACCAGTGTGCCCAGGGTCAGAGGCTCACAGAATGAATACACAGCCACGGGCCCAGACAGCAACGCTGGTGGAGGCAGGTCACATTCCCGACGCCCCACACATGAGATGTCTTCATTACCCGTCTGTGGTTCCATGTGGCCAACTGCCCTCCCACTTTCCACATTGTTCTTCCATGCTCTCTGTCATCCACATCTCTCCCCGGATGGACTGTGATTTCCCCGGGGAGAGGAGAGACTCCTCTCGAGTCCCTCACAGAACTGCACAGCACTGGGGCTCTATGCTGACAGACCTGTTGTTAGCCTATCACCTGAGGAAGGGACTCAGAGTGCTTCTAAAATGATCAGAAGATGGACAGGCCATCTTCCCAGGAAGTTTAACCTCTGTCCTCCTGGCTATCTTGTGGATGCTCCTCACTGTCCACTGGCTCACTGTTGAGTGCTTCATCTCTGTTTATTCTGGTCACCTGTTTATATCTGGCTTGTCCACCTAATCGTGGTGAAAAGAGTCATTTGCCAACCACTGTGCTAAGTGCTCAGAGCTCAGTGCCCTAAAAGTTTTTTTTTTTTTCTTTTTTTAGTCATTCCCTGGATGAGGAAATTGCAAAGTTCAGAGAGGTCAAGTGACTCACCCAAAGTCACACAGACATCTGGTGGTAGCGGCATGTCTGTGTTGTGCGGCTGGGATTGTGTGTGTCCAGCAAGGAGGGGCCATGATGAAATTACTGACCTGGAACAGGTCTCTACTGCATCATGTCCAAAGAGGTATTGGTGGTAACAGCGGTGGCATAAGAGCTGTTTTTAAGTATGTGCAGGGCTTCAGTATCAGGAAGGTAGGGACCTTGCTCTAGGGATCTCCAGGGATCAGAAGTCTGATGTGCAAGTCATGTCTATAAGCCAGGCATTGCTTGGACCACTTTACAGTGTCCTAACGCCCCTGAGAGATATGTATTAGTATTACCTACATTTTACGCAGGAGCAAACTGAGGCACAAGGAGGGCAAGCGGTTATTCAAAGGCACACAGCTGGCTAAGTGGCAGGGCTGGGCTAGGCCAGCTGGCTCCAGAGAGGCTCTGAACCTCTCTTGCCTCTGTGCTGGGAGGAGGTCATTGAAAAGAGAAAGCCTTGGACATAGGTTTTAAAAAGCAATAACCTGGCTTGGCGCCCATAACTCAGTGAGTAGGGTGCCAGCCACGTACACCGAAGGTGGCAGGTTCAAGCCTGGCCCGTGCCTGCTAAACAATGACAACTGCAACCAAAAAATGGCTGGGCGTTGTGGCTGGTGCCTGTGGTCCCAGGCACATGGGAAGCTGAGGCAAGAGAATCACTTGAGCCCAAGAGTTGGAGGTTGCTGTGAGCTGTGATGCCACAGCACTCTACTGGGGCAACATAATGAGACTCTGTCTCAAAAAAAAAAAAAAAAAAGAAAGAAACACTAATTACCTGAAGAAGAGACTGGAAACATGAGTGCCTGTATCCCTAATGCTCTTGACTCTGATCTTTTGGGAGAGACAGGGAGATCTGTGTACCATCCAGACATGAATTGAGGGGACCTAGAGGCCCCTGAGTTCCCTGGGCTTGCAGCATTGGCCCTTCCGGCCCGGACACTCCTCACCTTCTTTGCAATCATGCTTATTGTCGTGGAGCACGAAGCCACTGCGGCACTGGCACTCGTAGCTGCCGAATGTGTTGACGCAGTCCTGCTGGCAGCCGCCGTTATCCTTGGAGCACTCATCCTTGTCTGTAGGGGAGCAAAGAAGGGCGGGCCAGGTCTGTGTGAGGTCTGGTCACCCCAGGGGAATCAGAGGCCTGGCTGGGCTTCCCCCCACCAGGAGAGAGCAGCAGCCAGCCAGAGCCGGCCAGGCCGGGCGGGGAGTGGGCAGCCAAGGCACTGAGGGGTCCTCAGGGCACTGCGTCAAGTGGAACCAGCTGAGCAGAGCCCAGCTGCAGGAGAGAAAGGAGAAGTGGGGTGGAGGAGGGCTGGGGGTCCGCACTGGACCAACTTGGGAACCCCCTACCATTACCTGCTTACTGGACAGACGGACAAGTGGAAAAACAGACACACGGACAAGCAGACTGCAAGAGAAAGGAGCAGGACACAGGGGTCCCTCTTTTACTTCACAACAGGAAATGTCACAGACACCATCAAAACGGGGGGGGGCACAGGGAAGGTCCCCCTGTCCGTGTGCAGAGGGGCAGGGGGAATGGAGAGCACCAGTTCTGTCCGGCCAGAGGGAGGCAGGCCGGGGTGGCAGAGTGGAGGCAGGGGCTGGGGGGCACCAAAGCCCCCATCCCATTCCGTCCAAGGTGAGGTTCCTGAGTAACAAAGGGTCCGGGAGGCCTGGCAGGCCTCACTGGGGGGTCCGGTTTCTTTTCTGCACTCGGAATTTGAGCTGATGGGGGCGTCCCCGAGGGGGCTGCAGAGCTGGCCTCTTTTCTGAAACGAGAGAGAGAAGGAGAAAAGGGACCGAGGAGTGGGGGTGGAGGGCAGGGACCAAGGAGAGACAGTCTGTGAAAACCAGACCCAGGGCCTCCAAGGCAAGTCTGTGGGGCGGGGGACACACATGCAGGGCCATGTCTGGGTGCAGCCAGAGCACAGAGGGCTGGGTTAGCAGTGGGGGAAGCACAGCGACAGGGACGGAGACAGAACCTATAGCAGGGAGAAGGCCTAGAGTGACGTATGGGCCAGGTATGTGGCCGGTGCAGCATTGGGGCAGGAGAGAAACAGGGAGCATTATGTGGCCAGGGCTCCAGGAACGCTCCGCTCTGACAGCTGCGTCTACAGAACGTGTTAGACATGGACACACACACACACACTCACACCTGCAGACACAACCCTGTGCACGGATGTACCATCACCCAAACATGTAACACAGACATTCACCCAGTCTGGTACACGCCACCCACACATGCACAGACATATGTACAAACGTGGATACACACACAGCTAAGCGCACACACGACCACCTTCCCCCTGGCCTGTGTGCAGAGACACACTGTGTCCTCCCATTCACGTGAGGGAACAGGCACAGATACAAACATGGAGATGGGCTCAGACACACACAGATAAAGACACTTATCAAGGTAGACCCGCACACACACTCACATAACATACACGTGTGCACTGACTCACAGAAGCAACCTCACACTCTCAGGTCTGTCTGTGGTCATTTGGGAAATGGTGTGCCTGGGATACCAGGCACATGGATGGGCCAGTGCATGGATTGCAGTGGATACCCAGAATTCCAGAGCTGAACCATGAAGTAGAAGGAGATGTCTACTGAAAGTCTCCTATGCCTAGTGTCCGTCAGGAGTAGGACCCAAGGGCTGGTGCACTGGTTCGCAGAGGACCCAGCTTCTTCAACCCCAGCTCCAGTGGGCCAGACCCTTCTGGCCTCCAGGGTGGAGGTCCCGAGTCCTCCCCAAGTCTCCCCCATTGAAGGGGGTCTGGTCAAGGGCATCAGCCGTGCAGGAATTTGGGGTGATAGGCACCACCAACCTGTCCTGTGGGTTCCGGCTGATGGCTGTGCTAGGAGCTTCTGGGGCCCAAATCATAGACTAAGCAAAGACTTCCCTGATGTGTTCTGATCCCTATTCCATCCTCATGTTTGTACCCCAATCCCTGGTCCCATGCCTGGCACATAGTAGGGGTAAAATAACCATTTGCCAAATGAATGAATGAACAGGTTAAGTGAATGGCTGAATGAATGAGTGAGGGGAGATGGAGGTGAATCCTAAGGATAGCTGGTTCAGCACCTGGGGGCCAGGTGTGGGCAGCTTCCCCTCAGAGCCAGGGGAGTAGGCTGCAAGAGGGGCAGGGTGGGGAGGTGGCATGGGCCCAGGCAAGGAGATGGCACTCACCCTACAGTGCCCAAATGCCCCGGAAGGTAGCTGGGGTCAGACTGGAAGTCTTCAGGCTCTTTCTTCTCCTTCTTGGCTTAGGGTCTCTTCGATGGGTGTCCCAAAAGTCCAAACAGCCTCCCTCATTGGGGGGGGGCACGGTCAGCTGCCCCAGGCCCTGAGGGCTCAAGCAGCATGCCCACTGGCAGGGGTCCTCTGCAGGTTTCTTATGCGGTGGAGCAATGTGTGTGTGCACATGTGTGGTGTGCTTGTGTGTGTGTGTCTGTGCAGGGCTGAGGGTGGGGTGGGCACAGTGTTATGCAGAGGGTGGGAGAGGAAGGCAGGCCTGACAGCTATGAGTGCCAGTCCCCTGCCTCCTCCAAGACCAGAGCAACAGAAGGGCAGGAAGAGACAAGAGTAAGCAGGTAATGGTTTCCCTGGGGTAGAGCCCACCCCTGAACAGGTGTTACATTCCCTCAGCCCTCTGGTGAGGACCTCCTAGGTGGCACAGGGAAGAAAGGGATTGGTGTTGCAGGGGAGGGTCTCAGCAAGCCGTGGCCAGGGGCTGCAGGCACTTTAAGCAGAGCAGGGTGGCTGGCAGTGCCAAGCGGGGGACCAGTGCACGGGGGCAGGTGCACGCATCCAGGTGGGGCAGGCAGGGTGCAGGGCGGCCACATGGGGGGCTCAAGGATGCAGGAGCCTGGGCGAAGGAGGGGAAAAGGAAGGCAGCGTGGACTCGGCCATGGGTATCCTGCCTTCCTACCCACCCCTGTCACCCTCATGATGGGGTGAGGAGCCCTGGGCTGCTCCTCCATGACACCACTTGCTCTGGCTAGCCTGCTGATCCCTGGCTCTCCCCTATGCTCCATTCCACGGAGCTCCTGCCGCCTCTGGAGGACCACCAGCCACCTATGGCCTCATCCCAGGGTGAAGGACTGAAGGGGTCATGGGGCAGGGGAGGTGTTTCCTGAGCTCAGAGAGGCTGGGCAGGGGACTATTTGCTGCCAATTAGTCCACCCGAAGGTGAGGCCATCCAAGGGTCAGATGAGGCCAAAGGACTGGAGCCCAAGACTTGCATGGGGTAGTTCTCAATTCCCATATACTAACAGGGTCTGAGACCCATGCCTGCGGCCAAGGGAGCATCCAGAGGTTTTAATAGAGAAGGAAGCGGGTGGCTCATGTTTCTGGAGGCCCCGCCATGAGCCTGTGTGGCTTGTACAGGATCTTATGAGAAGTCAGGCCATTGCCAGAGAATCTGTCCCATATGGTCCAAGGCAAACACCCTCCTCTCCATCCACTCCAGGTTCTCAGCCAAACTGAGTTCCCTGTTCTCAGGACCTTCCCTCTCTCCAGCCTTGGCTGGTGTGGATCCTCACACCTGGACCTCCCTCTCCTTCACATCTGTGTGCTTATGTCTGCCCATTCTCAGGCCTGGGCCATTTTATCCCCGAGGGCTCAAGAATAATGGGGGTCAGATGCTGGAGGGGCTGGCCTGCAGGAGGGGTCTGGATGGGCGGCAGTGGGGCAGACTCTGGATGCCAGGCACCATGGAAGGTTGGGAAGTACCAGGTGCAGGAGCAGGCAGAGGGAAGCCCTGTCCTCTGAGGGAAGGCAAGGCTGGGAGCTGGGAAGTCTGGGATTACCTGAGAAGAAGTGGGCCTTGAAGCCCTTTTTGGACACGGTGTTGTCGGATTTGAATTCCACGCGCATATTGTTGTACTGGGAGGTGATGACTTCGGGCTTCTCGGAGCCACAGAACTTGCCGTGCAGCTTGGAGTCAGCAGTGAGTCCACTACGCACCTCCACAAAGTCGTACTTGCACACCTGCAGAGAACCCAGCTCTGGGACTGCCTCCTGCAGGAAGCATCCCCCCCTAATGCCACCCAGGGAGCTCTCCGCTTCCCACATCAGAGCCTCCTGTGGTCCCTACGCACACCCAAGCCCGCCCCACACTATCCCTCACTGTCCAGGCCTTCACCCCACTTGCCATAAGGCCCCCAGCTTCCACGGCCCTGCCCCTGAGCCTGCTGTGCTTCCCTGAATTGGAAGCGGTCTCTCCTCTTTGACATCCACAGAGCATTTCCGCCTGGACCTCTCTTGGAGGATAGGAAGCACCCAAGCCGAGTGCCCATGCCTCACATTTTCCCACCCCTCCTCAGTCCCTGGTGGCAATTACATCGTTGCCCTCAGTCTCGAAGAAGTCAAACTGCAGGGAGATGCGGTACTGGGTGGGGGCCACCAGCTGCCAGATGCAGTTTTTGTTGGGGGGGTACTCCTTGGGCCAGCCGGGGCTGGTGATGGAGCCGTTGAGCTTGGTGAGGAATCCGCCACAGGCAGCTGGGGGGACAAGAGAAGTGGCATCATCAGCAGGGTGGCTGGGGCAGGGCTGGAGCTATAGCGGGGTGCAATAAGCAGGGGATAGGGGCCTATGGATTCCCACAGCCCATGGGACAGACAGGAAGGAGGCAGGTTGAGCTGCAGTCTTCAGAGGTGAGTCTATAGGGCAGTCCTAGCACACACGGGAACAGGTGAAGCTCAGGGGTACAGTAAGATGGACACAGCAAACTGGAGCCACTAGCCTGGGGGTGCTGTCACCAGCATCTCCGCAGCATGCACACAGAGGCTGAAACTCCGTGCCTGCCCAAGAACAGCGGTTTCCAAATTGTGGATCAAAACTCTTTAGCAAGTGGTGACGTCAATTAGCAGGTCAAGATCAGCATTTATAAACCATGAATAAGAATGAAAAGAAACAGAACCCAAGGCCAGAGGGCATCACACCCGGTCACAGTGTACTTTCAGGGGGTGGATATAAAATGCATTTCTCATCCATGAGTTATGAGGAGTAGCAGGGTATCCTTCCAGCTTTCTGAGGAAGGGATCTGGCCTGGGGCATGAGAAATTGCCCCTGGAAGGCTGGGGAGGGAATGGGGTTGGAGGCAGTACGGGCACTCACCCTCACAGCGGCGCTTGTCTGGGGCCAGCTCGTACCCGGGGTCACAGCTGCACTTGTAGCTGCCCAGGGTGTTGAGGCACCGCTGCTCACAGCCCCCACGGTTAGGCCGAGAGCACTCATCCACCTCTGCATTGGGAGGAAAGGGTGTCACAGACTTTAGGCCAAGGCTTGGGTCCCTCTTCCTGCCCTGCTTACAGGTCAAGTCCAGGGTTCCTTGGGCTTCCTACAACCACCCCTCACCCTATTGCAGGTGGGGCAGTCAGCAGTGAGCCCCACTTGTCTACTCCATGGTGGCTAGGAACCCCACGGTAGACCCAATAAAGCCTTTCCGAACGCACAGGCTGGTTGGGCCACCACTGTCTCCTAGTGCCTCTTGTGTGCCCTTCCCTAAGGATTCTCCTTCAATCTGTACACACAGCCTGTGATGGAGGGATTGTCACTGTGCCCATTTTGCAGATGAGGAACTGAGGCTCGGGAAGACTGTCCTGCCCAAGGTACACGTACCACCTTGCTTCCTCCCTAACCTTCTGTGGCATATCCTGCCTCTACTATGGGATGACCTCTTCTCCCCAGCTAGCCCAGGGCAGGCCCCAACATCTCACTGGCACCTGTGTGCCTCACTGAATGTTGAAGGAGTGGGTGAAGAAGGCACGGAGGAGGACTGGCCATGAGGGCAGGCAGGGGAGGAGGCACCTTTGAAAAAGTTGACGGCAAACCCAGCTTTGTTAATGGACCCGTCAGAGACGAACTTGAGCCAGAGGCGGCTGGATGTGCTCTTGATGTCGTCAGGCTTCTCATAGCCGCAGTAGCGGCCGATGAGGGTACTACTCTCGCTGTGCCCGTCTCGCACCTCCAGGTAGTCGTAGGCACAGCTGTCATGGCGCTCGATCTGGGGGTCGGGGCTTGATCAGTGGAAGGGGCTCTGGCTACCAGGGACCCATCCCTGGGGGCTCTGCAGAGAGGGCATGTCCCAGGGTGGGCACGGTACGGGAGACTCAAGTGTTGGGGCACAGAGTCTCTGATCTACCTCAAAGGACTGGAACGTGAGGCCCACGTGGAAGCCCTCAGACACCTGGATCCGCCAGATGCAGACTTTGCTGGGCCGGTAATCATCTGGGTAGTTGGGTGACTGAATGTGGCCATTGTCTTTTTTCACATCACCCCCGCAGATGGCTTTGGAGGCACAGGGTGAGGTAGGAAGGGCGCTTGGTCAGCATGCTCAGCCCTGCTTTTGAGGGCACCCCACTTCTCCAGCCCTTCCTACGTGCCCCCCACTCTCAGTTCCCAGTGCCCCCACCCCAGTCCCAGCCAATCCCATGCTCTCTCTGCTTCTTTTCTGGGGACCCAGTGCCCCTCAGGTGTGTTCTCGGACGCCCAGGGATCTTATGTCCGACTCCCCGTGCCCCTTCCTTAGTACCTTCATAGACTGCAAAGAAGCCCTTTCCAACCCAGTTGCTGCTGCTGCGGAATTCAACCCAGAGACGGCTGTCAGTAGAGACGATAGGCTCAGGGAGTTTGCCCCCGCAGAACCGGCCTGCATAGACAGTAGCAGCCGTGAGCCAGGAGCCAGGAGCCAGGCCCTGCCAGAAGCCCCACCTCCCCAGGAGGTTCAGGGGCTTGGGCCCTGATCTGTGGCCACCCTACTGCACACAGTCCTAAGACACCCTCCAGCTGGCTTCCATCTGGTCCAACATCCAACTTGGCTTTGAAGAGCCAGATACCACTTGAAAGACAGAACACAAGTCTATTTCTAGGAGGAAAGGTGGATCGTCATATAATCTGACGATACACGTCTTTTATTTACCTAAGAGTATATTGCCATCATTTCTTATCTTATTTGGTCTCCATGCAAAAAGTAATAATAACTAGACAACAGCTTTCTTTGCACATTACAAACTGCTCTCACAGACATGTTATTTGCTGAAAGGCTGGAGATGCCCTGGGACCCCAGATAAATCACCAAATCTGAGAAATGGATGTGAAAATGGCCCCTTTGACAGAGGCTTTTGGCTAAGAGTTTCCTGAAGGGATTGGAAATAAGTAAAAAACTCAAATCCCCAAATCCCTGTTAGTGATGCTTGAAGTTATTTGTATATTGGTATATGTATAATTCACATTAAAGGTAATGATTTGATAAATTACATACATAGTTCATTTTAAAGGGGGACTAAATATCCTTTTTGAAATAAAAAACCAACAAGAATCAACACAAGAGGGTGAGGCTGGCCATCTGTGGAATTCTTTGTAGTCGAGAATCGACTCGGGATGATTTGTGTGTTCCTAATAAGGTTGGGTGTTTCCCAACTTTCAGCTAAGGGACAGAGGGTGCTGGCCTAGGAATGTAAGTTATGAAAAAGCAACTGCAATCTTAGAAACACTAACATGTCTGCAGAAGGAAGTGCTGTAATGACAGCTGCTTTGAGTGACTCAAAAGAAATATTCAAATATCAGAAACCAGGGGAAAACAGAAGGTTAGTGAGAATTTTGGGGCTGCTTTAGGCATAGGCTGTGGAGCTGAAGAACAGTCTTGGGTGCCTTAGGATTCTCTCTAGCTCAGAGGAGATTCATAGAGTGATGCAAATACCTTCTAGGAATGCCTGCCTCCCTCTGCCCTAATTCCAGGTTCATTAAAGGGCCTTCTGTTCTGAAGTTTTGACCCACTTATATTATTTCCCACTGACTCAGCCCCCGCACTCCCCACTACCAGGGACAAAGTATCCTGTGCAGACAAGGTCGGGCTGCTGTGCAGGTATGCGGCCCTCTTTAGTGAGTTAAGACAAGGGCTGGCAGGTTTACAGAGAGTCTCTTTTAAGCCAGGCTGCATTATGGGCACCTGAAAACCAGGCCTTGCAGGCAGAGAAAATGGCAAGCCTCTGACATCACCCAGACCAAAAAAGGAGCCTGGGGCCATGGGGATGCACAGAATGGTCTGTCCAGATTGGGGGTGGGACTTGCCCAAAGTCACACAGCTAGTTAGTGATGTGAGCTGACTACCCCAGGACTCCTGGTTCCCACACCAGGATGTCGCCCCTGGCCAGGAGCTGGGCCCTGGAGGAGCACAGAGAGTGCAGTGAGGGTAGTTTGAGAAAGAACCAGGTGCAAAGCAGGCAGGGTGGGCCAGTGCCCTTACCTCGGAGAGGCGCCTTCCTCCAGAAGCCATCTCTGACCTCCACGTAGTCATACCAGCACAGGCGACTACGGTACAGGTCCATGGATGTGAAGTTCAGAATGATCTGGGGTGAGTGGGGAAGAAGAAGGTCATTCCATGCTCCATATCTTGCCGGTCCCTGCCAGTCCCACCACCACTGTGTCCCTTTATGTCAGGGGGGTTTGCCATGTAAGAGTTAGGGGATCCCGAGAAGAAGCTCCTGGCCCAGCCTTCCTCCCCAGCTGCCTGCCAGTTGCGGTTAGCATTTCCCCCAGATGTCCCTGGGGCCAGGATGCATGGAAAATGCACAGCCTCTCTGTTGGCCTCATAAAACACACAAGAGCCTGGGGACCCACAGAACTGCTGCCCCAGTGAGGGGCCGTTGCTTTGGTTTAAACACCCAGCTCAGCTCTCCTCATTGTCAACTTAAATCCTGCAGATTTAAGTGAGAGGAAACAGGCCTTCTCAGTGACAGGGAGGGCCCAGGGTGGCATGAGGGCGCTGAGGCATCTGAAATGGGATTGAGGGGTCCAAGGAGGAGAGGCAGAGGGAAGAAAGGCCGAGTCCTCAGTAACCACATACTGCTGCGGGGATACTAGATCTGAATCCTGTCCTCAGGAAGCGTAGGACTTGGAGGGGTAAGACACACCCATAAAAACCTCTGCCTCTAACCTAACAAATGCAATAAGTATAACCTGGTATCTTGTACCCTCAATGAATCCCCAACAACAACAAAAAACCCAAAAAAACCTCTGACTCTAGTCGCCTGGCCATCCTGGTCTGAATCTCAGCTTCGTATTTCTGGCTGGGACTCCCCAGGTAAACCACCCAGCCTCCCTGACTCAGCTGTGTCTAAACTGGGCTAAAAATCCAGGCACAGTGAATGCCAGGTACCGTTTATCCTAAGTACCTGTGTCAGGCTCTTAGCACAGCACGTGCTCAGGTGAAGCAGGAGGAATGGCTGACACCTTGGTAAGGACCAATCTGCCTCAGCTGATGGGCATTTCAGAGGAGAAAGCGCACGCTTCTCAGGGCAGAAACCACTTCCTTGGTAGTTGTCAGAGTAAGCCCAAAGCCTATTGTATATTCAAAGCTCCACCAGAGATCCCAAGGAAGTGTTTTGTGTGGAGACTGGACAGGTAAGGGGTCTCCTGTCCTGTGAGAGCGGGGTCCCCTGCTGGGGAAGGGGACAGCAGGCATGCCTCCCCTCTGCCTTCATGGAGTTAGGCAGACAGAGCAGAGGCCAAGATGAAACAGACTCCAAGGTGGGTGCTGCCAACTGCTGTCTGTAGCCAGAGTCGAGCTGTGGCTGGTCTAGTGGTTGCTATGGAGCTGGATGGAGTCTCATCACCCCATCATTTATCTTGTTAGAAAAGGACCAAATGTGCTCCTAGCGGAAGTGGCCAGAGGCAGGCAGGCGTATGGCAAAGCAAATCAGCAGTGTATCCCTTCAGGCCTCTTTCCATACTGCCTCCACTCTCACGCTCTGCTTCTCTGTTGCACTCACCCTCAGCGTCTGTACTCAGATAGCGGGAAGTGGTGGGGAGAGAGCTATGTTACCATGCTGCCTTGGACTGCCTTGCACCTGCCTCGTCTCACTGAGAAGTCAAGAGCATTTGGCTGCACTGGGCACACTTCTGCACCCCTCCTCTCAACCTGCCCCTTTCCTCTTCCCTGTTGGCTAATCCCTGCCTTTGACTCTGCCCCCCACAGAGCAGATCTTTTTTTTTTTTTTTTGAGACAGAGTTTTGTGATGTCGCCCTTGGTAGAGTCCCGTGGTGTCACAGCTCACAGCAACCTCAAACTCTTGGGCTTAAGCGATTCTCTTGCCTCAGCCACCCAAGTAGCTGGGACTACAGGTGCCTGCCACAACACCTGGCTTTTTTTTTTTTTTTTTAGAGACAAGGTCTCGCTCTGGCTCAAGTTGGTCTTGAACTCCTAAACTCAGGCAATCCACACACCTCGGCCTCCCAGAGTGCTAGGATTACATTCACAACCCCAGCCCAGAGCAGACCTTTATGACATAAATTGGTTCACATCTCCCCTCTGCCCCAAATCCTTTAATGCTCAAAAACTCAGAGTAATATCTCAAGTCTTCACCATACCCTCAAAAGCCATTATCATCTGGCCCCATTATCTCTTGGACCTTCCTAGTCTTTCCTCTTTGCCTACTTGGCTTGGGCCACATTGATTTTGCTGGTTCTCAAATACACCAAGCCTATTTCTACCCCAGGGACTTTGCACTTGCTGCCTTGAAAGCTCTTCCCAGCTCCCTGTCTGGTGTGCTCCCTCACTTCCGCCCATTTCTGCTTCCCAGATCATCTCGCATGAAACAGTACCCACCCTTGCTGCTGCCTTCCTCCCTAACACTCACCTCCCTGGGACCTACTGCACATTTACTTGTTTATTCTCTGTCTTTCCTCACGCCAAAGCACATGAGGGCAAGGCTTCTGTTTCATTTGTTGTGGAGTCTTCAGCATATGGCATGTAGTGAGCACTTAATTTCTTGAGCAGGATTTTGCTTTTAGAAATCTACTCTACAGGTAGACTTGCTCAGGTGCATACAGATGGAAGTTTAAAGATACTTATTATAGCATTTTTATAATAATGAAACTGTAGAAAAAAATTAACATCCATCATTAAATTATAAAAAATAAAGTTTGAACAACTCAAAAAAAATGAACATCCATCAATACAGAATTTTAGGGGCAACTGAATAATTAAATTAAGGGAAATCAAGAGGGAATTTTAAGTAGCCATAAACATGACTGAGACAGGTTTACGTGTGCTGATGTGGAGAAGGACCACGATTCATTGTTGAGTGCATGACACGTTGCAGAAGACCACACATGTGCACGCACAATTCCTCTTTGCCTGGTCTGTATATGCATACATATGTACACACACGCTCACGTACATTTGCACTCCTAGAAGGGTCTGGGAAGACACACTAAAGTAAACCAAGTCCTAGTCCCCTCTGAAGAGTGGGATTTGGAGAAGAATCAAGGAGAGAACATTCACTTTTTACTTTATGTATTTCTAGACCGTTCAAATATTTTACAATACATACAATGTCTTTATAGCTAGTAAACAACAAAAACACCTTTAAAAGAGTGGCTGGATGGAAGAAGGATGCGGAGGGCTGAGTGGGGACATTCTGGCTCCCAAATTTCCATCCTTCACCAATACTTCCCTGGGGCCTGCCAACCAATTCTGCTTGGCAGCTGTGCTAAGAACAAGCGCCCACTTTCCTTTCATCTTCAAAAGCAATCCTAGCTCTGCCCAGGGAGGACGAATTCAATCCACTGACGAAGAAACCACACACCCAGCTGGTGGAACCCAGAAGGGCCCACCCAAGACCTCCTAAGGGGTAGGAGGAACCGGAGGTCACCTCACTCAGAAGAGACCTGCGCTGGCAGTTGGGGCATCTTACGGGAGGCACAGTGATGGTTATATTGAGACTGGAGGTGTCTAATTAAGAGTTGTGCCGACTTCTGTCATGTGGACACAGCTGTGCTCTTGGTGTCAGGGGCACGGCCCTTGGCCAAAGGAAACTTGGCCAGCTCCAGCACTTCCTGGCTGGTGACTTTGGGCCTGTGGCTCAGCTTCTTTGGGCCTCTGTGTCTTTGTCTGAAAACTGGAGTGATCACGATGATTCCACTGGGAGTTGGTGGGACTAAAGGCAACACGGGGTGGAGAATGTCCCAGTGTGCCTGCATGTGGGAGGTATCCTGAATGCCTGTTGCACCCACTCCAGGGGAACCTGATAGGATGCCTTGCTTCTCATCCTAGGTGGGAGCCACCCTGTGTCAGCTAAGCACGTTTTCCCTCGGTGACTCATCATCTGCTTCCAGTCTGACCTTGCTGCACACTCTGAGGCACGTCGTGTAGCTAATCTGCGCCTTCGTTTCCTTATTTGTAAGAGGGTAATGGTAAGAATATCTACATGGGCGGCACCTGTGGCTCAAAGGAGTAGGGCGCCGGTCCCATATGCCGAAGGTGGCGGGTTCAAACCCAGCCTTGGCCAAAAACTGCAAAAAAAAAAAAAAGAATATCTACCTCACAGGGCTTAGGGGAATGAAATTAATGTGTGCAAAGTTTACAAATGTGTCTGGCTCACAGCCAGCACTCAATAAATGTTAATTTCATTATTAGATTTGAGTTGGCCAAAGACATCCTGATACTTAAAAAGGTTCAGATCAGAATCCTGGAAGTAGAGGCCTGGGGAAGACAACCAGAGTCTCCTTGTTTGCCTGGTTAGGAAGAGAGGAAGGATGGGCTCAGTCAAACACTGGTTGATTCCCACTATGTGCTAGGTTCTACTCTAAGAACGTTATGTATATTAATTGGTTTAATCCTCATATCAACCCTAAGAGGGAGGTACCATCATTAGCTATTTTATAGAGAGGGAAACAAAGACACAGAGAGGTTAAACAGCTTCCCTGAGACCACACAGCTGGTAAACAGCACAGCTAGGAGGCAAACCCAGGCGCTGGCTCTTCAGCCTACACCCTTCAGCTCTACTCTGGGGAACCTCCCTGGGCCTGCCAGCCACTTCTGCTCAGCAGCTGTGTTAAGAACACTTTCCCTGTATCCTAAGAGCCTCATGCTCTCTAGCACCCCAGAAGCAGGGACTTAGGGGAGGCTAAGGCACAGGCTCTTCATAGTCACTGTGGCCTGGCTGGGGCATTGGAGGTGGGAGTCAGGGAAGGCGTTAGAGAGGCGGCAGAACTTGGGTTGGACATGGAAAAGCAGGCAGGCGACCAGAAGGCAGGGATGGGAATCAGGGTGGATACTGCCAGCTCCACGAGTTCTTATCTTCTTGGCTCCTCTGCAGTGTGTGATCTGCTGACCGTGATCCCCTGCCCAAAGTATACTCCTCCTAAAGGCTCTGCTTCGTGGCAAGTCCTCTTTGGGCCAGCTGCTAATTATGTGAGTGTGGGCTTGAAGAAAGGTCCCCTTGCTGGTTGGCATGGCCACAACATGTGTAACTTGCAGGTGAGATTTACCTGCCACACAGACTTCTGGCAATAAACTGAGGACTGGAAGCAAGTGAAAAACAACCTCTCTGCTGCCAAAATAGATGCCAAAGTCCATCTGCTAAACCAGGTGGCTTTATTTAAGGTTTACTGTTGAAAGACCATAGACTTTGGAGTCTGAATGCCTGTTTTCATCACTACTACCTGTGTGAGCTTAGACAGGTGCTTTGAGCCTCAACCCTCTCTTCTGTACATTAGGGATAATAAATTCTGAGTTGTAAAATTGTTGTGGGGAATAAGGACATCATGGGTGTAAAGAGGCCTAACAACAGAGTGGCTGTTAAATTCTGTGACATCTGCCTCTTTGGAATTCCTGACTCTGCAGACCTTCCACAGTTTATCCCATGTGAGATTTACTTACAGCTCTACAGCTTCAGCCAGGACCACAGACAGTTTTTACTTTACAGATTACTATAACCATGCATTGATTGACCTGGAATTTTTATCCCTAGCCCACTTTCTCTCCCTGCAGCTCCCAGGCAGAACTCTGAAAAAGGTTGGGAGTTTTCTGGGAATGATGTGAGGAGAGAGTCCAAGGCACAGAGAGGCTCCTGGGGTAAGGCCATGTGTCTGCTAGAGAGATGAGGGCCAGCCCATGGCAGCCAGGAACAGCAGGAAGGACACCAACCCTGACCAAGTTGCCATATCCCTGCAAGCTGAGTAAAACCGAACAGGGGAGAAAGCAGCACTGCTCCTGGCTCTGTGCTCCTCGGGGCTAGCGACCTTCTTGTGTATCTGGACATCCTCAGTGCCTGGCCCGGTGCTGAGCACACAGTAGGCATGTGGGTTTGCTGAAGAGCACTAGCATAATTGTTGAAATGAAATAGGGCGTTAGAACACACATGGTTTCGCAATCATAGACTTTTGTGCCATTACCCAGTTCTTTGTAATCTTGGGCAAATTACCGAATTTTTCCAGGTCTGTTTTCTCACATGCAAACTGGAGATTCACATTGGTACCTGGCCTATAATGTTGTTGTGCTAAATGAAAGACATAACACACACAAATCACTTAACACATGCCTGTTCAATCATTTGCTTAATAATTGTTAAATATTATTGTTATTTTTACTCTGTCACCTAGGCTGGAGAGCAGTAGGCTATGATCATATCACTGCAAGTTTGAACTTCTGGCCTTAAGCAATCCTTCCACTTTAGCCTCCTGAGTAGCTGGGAATACCATGCACAGCTAATTTCTTTAAATTTCTTTTTTTTTTTTTTTTTTGAGACAGGGCCTCAAGCTGTCACCCTGGGTAGAGTGCTGTGACATCACAGCTCACAGCAACCTCCAATTCCTGGGCTCAAGCGAGTCTCCTGCCTCAGCCTCCCAAGTAGCTGGGACCACAGGCGCCGCCACAATGCCCAGCCAGTTTTTGGTTGCAGCTGTCATTGCTGTTTGGCGGCCCCGGGCTGGATTCGAACCCGCCAGCTCAGGTGTATGTGGCTGGCGCCTTAGCCCGTTGAGCCACAGGCACTGAGCCCTTAAAATTTCTTTGTAGAGATAGGATCTCCCTATATTGCCCAGGCTGGTCTGGAACTCCTAGCTTCAAGTGATCCTCCCACCTTGGCCTCCCAAAATGCTGGGATTATAGGCATGTTAGTTATTATTATTATCTGTAGGTAAGATTTCTAAAGGCTACAGTCATTAGGGCCCTCAGGAGAGGAATGAAGAAAGCTTAGGGCAGGGCCAGAACAAAACAGCAAAAAGGACTGCAATATATATTTTTTAAGAGATATGGTTTCACTCTGCCGCCCAGGCTGGAGGACAGTGGCATGATCATAGCTCACTGAAGCCTTGAAATCCCAGGTTCGAGCAATCCTCCCACCTGGGCCTCCCGAAGTGCTTGAATTACAGGTGTGAGCCACCATACTAAGTCAGTATTGTAGTTTTTAAGTGAGATTCAGAAAAAGAACAAGAGCGATGGCTTCATTTTCTAGGGAAGAAAGCATAACATCAACTAAGAGAGATGGCAGATCCCTCAACTCAATAAAAATCTGTTATACATGAGAATGATCTTTAAATTACAACAAATAAAAATAAGCATTGCTTGGAAAAAAAGTAGAGAAACTCAGTAAAGTAGAAGGCAGAGAGTTGGGCGGCGCCTGTGGCTCAAGGAGTAGGGCGCTGGCCCCATATACCGGACATGGTGGGTTCAAACCCAGCCCCAGCCAAAAACTGCAAAAAAATAAAGGCAGAGAGTTGGTGAGCACCTCTCTATTGGCTTTTGTCTCCAGACTCACAAATGACATCAGAGGACAAATAACTTGCAGATGTGATCAGTGTGTGTAATCTTGAGAACCCAGAGCAAAAGCTTTCCCAGTCTTCAAAGGGCGTGTGCATGTTGGGAAAGGGGTTAGGAGTGGAATCTGGAAATTCCAAACCACTGAACTGAATGACGATCCCCAATTAAACAGATAGTCTGTGACCATACAGAAAAGAAACACTTGATTACTAGGAGCCACTCTGGGTTCACTTGAAATAAGGCATGTCAAACAAATTTGTCTTCCTTTTTGAAAGGGATTTTATCAATTGGTGGAACAGCAAATTTAATTTGGTAAGGCGTTCCATTTTAGGACTAGAGATGGAAAGATGACGAAGGTGTGGTCTCAAAAGGAATACACATCTCTGTCAACAGGTGGTGACCTGTGGCTGAATGGTAATGACATTAAGTGATGTCATAGCTGGTGGAATAACTCTGCCCAAAGCCTGCAGATTAACAGACCAAGGTTCATTTGGAGGGAGATCTTGGATTCGCTTTGGTTGGTGTGCTGTTCAACATTTCAATCAAAAACCAGAGTGAAGACCCAGAAGGCGTGCTTATCAAGCAAGCTGATGGCAGAGTGAGAGGGATGGCTACCTGCAGATGGTAGGATTCTGTTTCAGAATGATCTTGAGAGAGAAGTGGGAATGAACAATGTAACCAATACTAAAATGCAACCCAGTCAGGGGCTGTACTCATGCATTAAATACCATGTTCCAATCAAGGGAAATAAAGTCTCATAGCTCACTCTTGGGAACAATAAAAATACAAGGGACACGAAAGGTCCAGGGTTGGTGGAGTGGTCCCCACTGCATGTGAAAAGCCTGCGGATGGCTCAGCACCCATCAAGCGGCTAGGGCGCCAGACACATGCACCAGAGCTGGTGGGTTCGAATCCAGCCCGGGCCTGCCAAACAAAAATGGTAACTACAGCCAAGAAATGGCCAGGTGTTGTGGCGGGTGCCTGTGGTCCTGGCTGCTTGGGAGGCTGAGACAGGAGAGTCGCTTGAGCCCAGGAGTTGGAGGTTGCTGTGAGCTGTGATGCCACGGCATTCTACCCAGGGCGAAAGTTTGAGGCTCTGTCTCAAAAAAAAAAAGCCTGTGGATGGATATAAGAAGCCATGAGGATGGCCTTTCCACATTAGGATAATGGCATGGAAAGGGAGTTCAGTTATTCTGAATTGCTCTTGAGGGACGTACTAAGGCAAGTGGGAGGTTTCAGGAAAAACAGACTTTGTAACATTAAGAGTTAGCCAGAGAACAGAATGGAATATTCTGAAAGTAGTAAGTCCCTCGTCACCTTAAGTATTCAAACGGGGCCAATCAATCATTCAGCAGGACACTGGATCAGATGGGTGCCAGAGCCCTTCCTTTGCTCAGCAGGCAGGGTAAGCTTTCCAGAGGGCAGATCTGAGCTAGACCGTGAGAATGGGGATAGCTTCAACCCCCTCCCATGGTTTACCCAAAGCCAGTCTCATGGTGGCAACAAGTGTGAGAACCAGGAACAGGTGGAGGCTGAGATTCCTCTCTGGATCAGAACTTGTACAGCAGGTGACAGGCAGAGGGAGAAGAAATGGGATGCCATGGCAGAGAGCTGGGCTCAGAAAATCAGGTGAACATGGCAAAGAGTGGAGGGTCCTGTTGGGCATAAGAGGAAGGGAGACCACTCAGGACTTGCAAGCATTTGCATCATTCCTTAATGGTCAGAGCCCCTGGCCCAAGCCTTGATGAGATGGGTGAGGGCACTGAGCACCTGGACCAAGCAGTATACTCAAGGCCACAGGTGCAGGACTGGGACTGAACCCCACCCTGCCCCCTCACTCCTTTCCTGGGACAAGTTACTTAACCTCCCGGTGCCTCAGTTCCATCTCTGTAAAAAGACATAGGGTCTCTGTAAGAATTAAGAAAGCTATTATATGAAAAAGCACTTAGAAAAGTGCTCAAGAATTGGATAATGAGGTTCAGTGGCTAGGGTGCCAGCCATGTACACCAGAGCTGGAGGGTTTGAATCCGGCCAGGCCTACCAAACAATGACAACTACAACCAAAAAATAGCCAGGTGTGGTGGTGGGCGCCTGTTGTTCCAGCTATTCCAGAGGCTGAGGCAAGAGAATCACTTAAGCCTAAGAGTTTGAGGTTGCTGTGAGCTGTGATGCCACAGCACTCTACCCAGGGTGACAGCTTGAGACTCTGTCTCAAAAAAAAAAAAGAATTTGATAATGAAAACAAACCTGTGTGGTAAGGGTGTGCAGTAAATGCTGTCTACAAAGCAGTGCTAATTTAGTACCTGCTGGGAGCCTCTCCTCGCTGCAGACTGGGCTTAATGGGATTATGAGAACCAGATAGGTCACCAGCATCCATGCTGAGCCCCACTGCAGGAAGCACCCCAGTCAGGGCTCTGGATGGGGAGGTGATATGTTTTCCTCCACTTGGGCTCCTGGCAGAGGAGAGGAGGCTCAAAGCCCAAGACAGCAGTTACCTTCTCCCCAGGTGTGACGGAAATGCGCCAGATGCAGTGCATGTGGGCGGAGTAGCCGTTGGGGTACTCAGGGGAAGAGAAGTTTCCTGTGCTATCTTGCAGGGTCTCTCCGCAGGCTGTCAAGGAAAGGGAATAACTGAGTGTCTGGCAGTGGGCGCTGTGTCCCCTCACCTTCTGGCTCACTTACCCCTGGGCCCTGGCTTCCCTCCAGGGAGAGAAGAATGGCTGAAGGGGGACGTGTCGGAGATAGTCTTGTCCCTTTAAGATCCGCCCCCTCTTGCTCACATCCACACACACACCACCCCACCTCCGGCCTGGTGCTGCCAGGGTAACGATGCCCTGTTGTCAAGGCAACATGGGTTCCAGAGTTAAGGTCAAGCTCCTCTGGTGGGCCTCCTCAGTGCCACTCCCTCCCTTGAATTGCTCTGTTCTCCATGTTCTGTGCCACTGCTCTCCTGCTCCCAGACCCTCAAAAGGGGGTGGCTCAGTGTGTCGCCACACCTGACCCTGGCCCCAGTTTGATTCCTTAACTTAGATGTGTCCCCTCCCCCCAACACCATCCTCTAAGATGGGCAGCTGAACCTGCTGGTGGCCTCGGCCTCCTTCAGGCCCTGCACCCCACTTGTCCCTGCCCTGCCCCAACCTGGGCACTTGTAGAGCTTGCGGGCCTGGGCAATGTCCCCTTTGCTGAGCCGGGTCCTCTGGCCAATGGGAGGTTTCACCCCATTCACCTCATACTTGGGGACAATGGTATCCAGGAAGATGCCCCTGAGGAGGGAGAGTAAGGGGAGAGTGAGAATCTGAGGGTAGGTGGGCAAGGGAGGGGGTAGCGTGCCTGTCTGCACCCACAGGTCACGACCCTGCCAGAGCCCAGACATTCCTCAGCAGGGTCAGGGACGGGTGGAGACATCTCACCCTGTCATTACGCTGCCCACTGACCAGCAGCCATCCTGCTCCGTGGCAGCCACACCATGGAGCCAAGGGGAGCCCCTGGAACGCTTGGGAGGTCAGGGACACAGGCCCAGGACGCCCTGGGGACCCACTGGAGCCCCAGGGAGCTACACAGCCCTAGCCCTACACCTCTCCGGCCGTGCCCAGCCCTCTGCTACAGCCTCTCATGCCAATTTAGCCCTGACTGAGCTCCCAGAACTGCCCAGGGCCAGCTCCTCAACCTGCTGGCACAGGCTATGTCTGATGACATCAGGAACAAGGCCAAAGGGCAAGTTCCACTAGACCAGACTCTGGGGATAGCCCCACCAGCCTCAATCCATCAGTGTCTCCTGAGCCCCCACATCCTCCCTGCTACATCCCAGTGTTTCCATCTGGGAGAAGCAGGAAGATGGGGAAGCAGGCAACCCTCTCCCTCCCCAGGGCCCCTGACTCACACCCAACTGGGTGGAACGCAGCAGGGGGTGGGGTGGGATTTGGTGGGTAAGGAGGGCTTCCGGGTGTGGGATAGAATGACCTCATCGCCTTTCCTTGGTCTCTGTTCCCACAGGTCTGCAGGCAGGGAGAGTGAGTCTGGTGGGAGCACTGGAGAGGGGGAGCACTGTCTGGGACAAGGCAGTGGATGAGGAAAGAGCTAGGCCTGGGAGAGGCCAGGCCTTGGGGGTGGAGGAGGCAGCGCTGAACACGCTCCATGAAGAAGAGCAAGGGCAGGGGAGGTCAGGCCTTCAACTAGGGGGTTCTGGCTGTGATTTCTGGGAATCCAGGCAGGGGGTGAGTGCGGAGGGTGTGCTTGGGAGCTGGGGATAAGAGTCATTCCAGGGCAGGGGTCAGGCTTTGTCCAAATGGGCCAATTATAAAAAGGCAAATGACTGATTAGCAAAAGATGCTTCCCTCTGCAGAATAAGTTAGAAAAGTGTACCCCGTCCAGCTGACAGAGGAACACACAGCCTCCTTGGGGCTGGTACAGTTTGGGGGCTGCCCTTCACTGCCTGGCTTGCAGAGCAGCAGGATCTCAGCCTCCTCAGCCAGGGGCCCTGGGTGTACATAGCACTGAACCCTGCCACAGACAGACCCGCCAAGGGAGAGGACAGTGGTGGCAGGGCAGCACCCACTAACCCTGTACCGTAGGGCTACAGCCATCTGGAGAGCCACACTGGCCCTTGGCTAGTATGGACTGGGAGACAGAAAAAGAACAGTCTGCAGAGGGCAGCAGGTGCCCAGCAGAGGCCTGGGCCTGCTCTCACCTGGAGAACGTGTTCCGGGCATAGTGCATGATGCTGTCGAAGTCATAGGTCTCCCCTAGGGATTCCACCTCCTGGACCTCCATCTTCAAGAAGTTATACTCCTGTCCTGCGGAGAGTGGAGAGGGTATGGGGAGGGTGAGGCAGGGCTATGCAGGAACGGGCTCCTCCCTGTGCCTGAGAGGCCCCCAACCTGAGGATCTGGGGAGGTCCTCTGTAGAAGACTCCTGTGCAGCAGAGGCCCTCGTGAATGGAGAGCTGAAGGCTCAGGGAATAGGCAGGAGGCATCTATTTCTAGAACCACAGCCAAGAAAGGAACAGTGAAAAAGGGACGAGGGGAGAGCAGGGAGGGAGGGGACAAGGACAGCAAGCAGAGATGAGAGCACAGACCAGGCAGAAGATAGAGCTGGGGACAGCAAGAGTGACAGGCCTGAGGCAGCACCCAGGACGGGATGAGCCCTACTATGCCCCAGACCCTGAGTTTAGCTGCCCAGGATGTTCGAGTGCCCCAAAGGAGCTCCACAGCTGACATGGGATGCCTGAGCTGCCCCTGGCTGCAGGAGCTGCCTCAGGGACAGGCTCTGATCAGCCCAGGCTATGGGCAGCACTGAGACGCCTGGCCAGCTGACCCCTGGTGACAGTTGGAAGGGGTAGCTCCCACTGCCACCAAGGGCTCCCGGAGTAGAGAGTGGGGTGGGAGCTACCTAACGAGGTGGGCACCGAGGTGAAGTGCCTACCTGGCTGGATGTTCTCACGCACAATGGAGACGTGGCGGTCCCGGTCGGGCCGCGTATGCTCGTGCCAGAAGCCGATGACATGGCCCAGTTCGTGGACCACGATGCCGAACTTGTCACAGTTCTTGCCAATGGAGATGGCCTGGGGGCCCCCACCACGGCGACCCACGTAGGAGCAGCACCTGGAGGGCGGGGCCAGCTCAGGGGGGCGGTCCCGAGCTGGGGGAGTGCATCCACTCAGGGGCCGGGCCAGGCTGCCGGTGGGCAGGGGAGTGGAGGGAAGGGCAGGGCCCTGAGCACTGAATGCCCAGGCTGTGTGCTGGAGGTCATGGCCACATCCAGGGGCAGTTCCTGTGCTCACAGCAGGAGGGGAAAGACAGACCAAGGGCTGTGCCCAGCTGGGGGCAGAGGCAGTGCCCAGGGCAGAACCTGGTTGGGGCAATGGCCAAGAGTATAGTGCCCAGGGTTCCCTGCTCACCCGCATGGTCGATAGGTGAAGACGATATAGCTGTCCTCATCCGTGCGCTCCAGGAAGGTGACACAGGTGTGCTTCTCCCAGTGCCTCATGGCCTGCCGGAAGACTGCCCTCTGGCTGCCTGCCGGGAGGAAGGAAGCCAGGCTGCCATAGCATCCAGGCGGGCCCACCTCCACCCAGCGCTGAGGAGTTGCAGACATTCTGAGAGCAGACTGTCCTGAGAAGAACTGAGGACAGACAGGCTGGAGGCAGCACCCATGTCTCTGTGCTTGGCAGGGCTGCAGCAAGGCCAGGCCTGGGTGCAGGCTGTGCCCTGAGCCCTGCAACAGCACGCTCACCAGTGAAGTTTCCCCCGATGACAAAGGGGATGACCCCATCGGGCCACACGCGCTCTGGTCTAGATGTCGCTGCCCGCCGGTTACGAGACCTGCCTCTCCATCTCCCACAGGTCTCCTGTGGAGGCTGCCCGCTAGCGTGCTGGCAGCTGGGGAAAGAAGAGTTTCCTAGAATTGAGAGAGGAAGGCATTGGTACCAAGTGAGTGGAGGGGAGGAAGGAGAGACCATGCAGTTGAGCCTCGTTACTCATGGATTCTATACTTGCAAATCTGCCTTCTTGCTAATTTACAGTTATTTGTGGACGTGTGTGGAGTGGTGAAAATTCTGAGTTACCCAACCCGCGTGTTCCAGCTGAGGCAGAACAAGGCGATCTGCCTTTTTGTTTCAGCTCTTGTACTGTAAACAAGTGTCCTTTTTGAGGTCTAGTTAGTGGCATAAGTTTTGCACTTTTATGCTTTTTGTTGATGATTTTGCTGTATAAACTGGCCTCCATGTGTAGCAGTGAAGTGTTGTCTAGTATTCTCAAGGGCAAGAAGGCTGTGATGTTCCTTACAGAGAAACTATGTATTAGGTAAGCTTATTTCCCTAATACATAGTGTGAGCTATAGTGCTGTTGGCTGTGAGTTCAATGTTAATGAATCCACTACATATTAAACAACCTGTATTTATTTATTTTTTCAGACAGAGTCTCACTTTGTCACCCTGGGTAGGGTGCCCTGGCATCATGGCTCACAGAAACCTCAAACTCTTGGGCTTAAGCCTCTTGTCTCAGCCTCCCAGAGTGCTAAGGATTACAGGCGTGAGCCACAGTGCCTGGCCAAACAAGGTATCTTTAAATAGAAACACACAATAAATCAAAGTTATAAATTGATCAGTTGATAAAAATGCTGTGACCAAAGGTTCATAGGAACCTAACCCTAGCAGCAACGTTTCAATATTCCCTAACGAAGTGTTCAGGGTGATGGCTATACTATAAAGTTCTATAATAACTACAAATTTATTCTGTAACTATTCATAACTACCATAAACAGCAAGAATTGACTATAATTACGAAAGAGAACAAAGGTGTACTCATCCCTGAAGGGCTCTAAGATTAGGAAATGTCCCTTCTCATCTAGTAAACCTTGATATTTGTGGAGCATACAGAACTTTTGTCTTCTTTCACTTTCCCTGATTTTTGACACAGTATTTCTATGGGACGTGGGCAAGCGACATTATCTACATTTGACAGATGAGGAAACTAAGGCCGAAGCTTTGCCCAACATCACTTGGCGTGTCTTTCCTCGGCACTGACTAGTCCCAACTAAGGTCACATAAGTCTCTCTTGTTACCGGGCTGTCAAGTCACCCTCTAGTGCCAGCTGCCTGTTGGGGTACTTTGATCTTTACTCCATGGGTTGCCCATGCCAGGATCCTCCCTCGTGCTGGATAGGATGACTGCCTGGCTCACCCAACCCTTTGGGCATGGGAGAGCCACATGTGTGTCCTCGGGACAATGCCCTAAATACCAGCATGGGCGGTGATGAGTCTTTACCCCTCTGCAGAGCAGCAAGGGGCTGAAAAGAACAGACCCAGCCCAGGTCTATGCCTCCCATTTCCTCAGTGCTGTGTGGGTTTTTAGCTGCTTAGGCCACAGCCTAGGATAAGAAGGACCCATCTCTGACCTTGAAGAGCTTTGAGTCCAACTGGGGAGACAGACCTAGGAACAAATCATTTCAGTATGGTGTGATAAGTGAGACACTAACAGTATAAGCCCAGAGATGAGAGAGCACGGAAAATAGAGGTACAGTCATATTTGGGGAGCAACTGGGGGAGAGTCAAAGAAGCCCCTGACATGGGGCTTGGAGGATGTGCAGAAGCTTGGACAATGGCAACAGGAGAAAGTGTCTTGGCTTTGAAGTGAGAAACCTTGGGTTCTTCCCACTAGCGTTGTCACTGACTAGCTGTGGGATAGTGGGCAGGTCACTATCCCACAGCAGGACTCTGTGAGTCTTTTTTTCTTTGAGATGGAGTCTCACTATGTCACTCTCAGTAGAGTGCTGTGGTGTCACAGCTCACAGCAACCTCAAACTCTTGGGCTTACACAATTCTCTTACCTCAGCCTCCCAAGTACCTGGGACTAGAGGTGCCCACCACAATGCCTGGCTATTTTTTTGTTGCAGTTGTCATTGTTGTTTAGCAGGCCCAGGCCGGGTTAGAACCTGCCACACCTACCTATTGAGGTATGGTCACTGCCAACCTCTGTGAGTCTTATTGTCTGTACCTCTAAGACAGGAACTGTCCTGACACCCACTTTGGAAGGTGGCTGGGCAAGTCAGGCCAGATAATACTTCTGAACATTGTGAGCAGGGAGAATGTTGGTTCTCAGCTCCTGGGGATGTCTATATTTACTCTCCTTTACGGAAGGGATAAAGACATCCCAAGGGAAGATAAGTCCATTTGCTGGGGTCAAGCTCATGGCCTCTGTCCTAGGAGGGCCTGGCTGGGAATAGAGAGGTTCCTTGTTTTCTCAAGACTCGAACCCATTTCTGGGACATGGAAGGCTGGCCTGCACCCATAGCATACCTGCAGCTTTGACGGAAGACCTGCGGAGTGAGCGCTGCCTGAGATCTGCAGCCTGCTGCACCTGGAAGGCCCTCAGGTCCTCCTCATCCAGGGCGATGTCCCCAAGAAAGGCAGCTAGAGAGAAAAGCAGAGGCCAGACCTGAGACCATTCTCCTACCCAGAGTTAGGTACAGCGTGTTCACAGCCCCACTCCCAGCCCTCATGGACACTTGGACCTCAAAGGCCATTCGAGGAAGGAGGATAGAGGTGGGGAGGGGTTGGGATTTAGGGGGAACACACACTCACTTTCAGTTAAACTCCCCCAAAGCTAATGCCCAGCCTCCAGGCTGTTAGCCCCACAGATAGAGTGCATCCTTTCTTCCACAATTCTTTTTTTTTTTTTTGAGACAGAGCCTCAAGCTGTCGTCCTGGGTAGAGTGCCGTAGCATCACAGCTCACAGCAACCTCCAATTCCTGGGCTCAAGCGAGTCTCCTGCCTCCACCTCCCAAGTAGCTGGGACTACAGGCGCCCGCCACAACGCCCAGCCATTTTTTTGGTTGCAGCCGTCATTGTTGTTTGGCAGGCCCGGGGGCTGGATTCGAACCCGCCAGCTCAGGTGTACGTGGTTGGCGCCTTAGCCCGTTGAGCCACAGGTGCCGAGCCTCTTCCACAATTCTTTAGCAAATAGTTAGCACCTACTGTGACCCAGACAATACTCCCATAATTAGCAGGACAGGAGAGGTCCTTGCTCCTGAAGAGCTGCAACCTTCATGAGCAACCAAGTGAACAAATACTGACCTAGAGCCTGCCAGACAGCCACAGGAGCTATGGAGAAAACCAAGGGGGAGGGGGGGCGTGCTGAGCACGTGGTGTTCACTCAGCAAATGTTACTTCAGTTAAATCAAGAGGAGGCTATGAAATAAAATAAAATGCCTAATATGCCTATTTGCCCCTTTACGGGGAGGAGGATGTCCCAACAGGCCATTTCTATTTTTGGAGCCGAGAAAGATGCTTCCAGAGAAAAGGACTGAGCAACCTATCTTCTTTTTGAGAAGTCTGGAGCAAGGGCCATAGAACTGATCACTTTGGAAGGTGGTCGGATGGAAGCTGCAAGCTGGGCTGGGCTGAGGGTAAGAACAGAGCAGCTTCCCTGCAGCTCCACCCTGGCAACATCTGCTTCTCATCCCTGCAGAGTGCAGTGGAGGCCTGCCGGTTGCGTTACACAAATTGTTTTAACCTTTGAGGCCTCCGCACAGGTTTCTCCTCCCTAGTTGGCCCCACTGGGTGGACACACACACATACTGACTTCATCAGTATGAAGTCACATGCGAATCAGACACATGCGTTTGGTGTTCCTATAGACATAGGGTGACATCCACACCCAGGCCATTGAACACAGAGCCACCAGAGTCACAGATCCACATCCCTGCAAACTCAAGCAGCACCTAGCACCAAGCTCCTCCAGGTGGAAGGCACTCAAGGATGCTTGTTGAAATGAATGGAGTACCATCTCGATCTCCTTCTGATCTGCAAATACATGTATAGAAAAACACTCTCGCTAGACAGGATCAGCAGAATATGGGAGAGACTTTAGCAGTCATCTAGACCAAACTTCCATTTTACAGATGAGAAAACTGAGGCCCCACAAATAAATGACTGAATGGATACCACACTGCTAGTCTCTGGAAAGGCTGGATTTATAACTCAGGCCTCCCTGTTCCAAGACTAGCAACTACTGCACTCTCAGGAGCCCCTATTATAAATACATAGACACAAAAATAGACACTCAGACACAGCCACAAAAAAAAACAGTCACAGACCATGCTAAAAAACGCACACACATAAGCTCCAGCTCTCAAAAACCATCTGCACACTCTGAATTCATTAAGCCCAGAGTAGTAGCAATAATGACACCCTATGTAAATAAATGTCTGTTGAAATTTAGGTGGTGCTTTCCAAATGACAAAGGGTTTTCACGTTAATGAGTTTCTTTAATCCTGGCCCACCCACGACACACCCCTTAAGCCTCACTCCACCCCATGGTTTTTGGTGAGGAATGTCCCATTACAAACTCTCAAGTGATAACCTAATGGCTACATTCCAGCCCACCTCCCAGACTGTAGAGATCAGAACACTCTAAGAGGGGAAGTGACTTGGCCAAGGTCACCTGCCAGTAAGGGTCCCAGAATCTCTTCTACCCCATGAGAAAGCTTTTCTTGCTTAAAATGCTCCCCTCGGTAGGTGGCCTTGGCTCAACAATGGATGGGATGGCAACAGAAGACATTTCTCAGCTGGCTGGCATGAAGGTACTCCAAGGGGGTGGTGGTGGTGGATTCACATGTGCCAATGTTCACACAGGTGTGCATGTGTCACACGGATGCCCCTACGCTTTTACACACTTTGCACCTTTGCATAGACGCTGCACCTCCAGGCTCCCATACCCGTCAGCATCACCATATACATGCTAGACTGGACACTTAAACTCATCTTTGCACACAGAGGAAAAGGCAAGGTCTTTGGAGTTAGATAGGCTTGTCTTTGAATCCCAGTTTGGCTATGGGTAACTGCCAGGTCATGAAAACTCTTCTAAATCTCAACTTTCTCCCATGTAACAGAATCCCCAGGATTACTGCATGAAATAGGCATGTAAATGAAATGCCCAGTGCAGAGCCTGGAGTACAGTGAGCAACCACCAAACGGCCACTTTAATATTATCTCAACCCTGTAAGCTCAAGGTCAGCTCTATGCCTTCCCAGGGTACACTGGTTCACCCATTCTCTCCCCTGCCCTGATAAAACCCAAGTACAGAGGCCTCAGGACTAAACTGGCCTATGGGTCCAGGGGTACATGGGGCCAGGGCAGGACCAGGGCCTGGCCACTAAGCAGAACTCATCTGGAGCGGGCGCCCTGGGTGGGGATGTCATGGCTGAAGAATGCATGGGAACAGAGTGGGGGTGGGGAGAGATGAGGTGGGCAGGATAGCCTCATGGCCAGGAGCTGGGTCTCACAGGGCCCTGAGTATTTGGGTTCCCTTCTGGAGAAGCCAGGGAATTTGGATGCTGAAGTGCCCAGCATCTTTTTACCCAAAGGAAGCCCTGAGGTCAGGGTCAGGGTAACAGTTGTTTTCAACACAAGATCAAAAGTTTTTGTTTTGTTTTCTGGTTGTAAATCAGCCAAGAGCAGTCCTGGCTGCCTATGGCCAAGGCCAGAGCAGGAAAGGAGAGAAGACAGAGGTGGGTCATGAGCCTGGGCCCAGGGAGGAATCCCCCCCACCAGCCTGGTGAGCATCCCCTTCTGTGGAGGGAGGGAGAACAGCCTGCCTGGGGTGATGAGTTCCAAGGCCACATGTGCAGGACACACACATATCCTACTACACAAATGCTAGCTTCTAGCTGGGGGAGGGCACACCTAAGTCCCCACAAACACGTGCACGGACATGGTCACATGTATATACACATGTAAAGGTGTATGTTTATACTCATAGGTACTCAGGAGGACTCACAGGGACAGGTAAACAGACTTGCCCCTAAGGCAGGGACGCACCCGCAAATCTGAGCAAATATACACTCAACCACTTCTCTGTGCAATTTCTTGTGTTTTTGAACAAATAACTTCAGGTGTGTGCCACATTTCACAGGCCACACCTCTCAAAAGAGAAGGGCATCCTTAGAAATGGCCAGGATGCAAGAGAGGAAGGAAGAGACACAGAGAGAGAGAGAGAGAGAGAGAGAGAGATAGATAGATAGAGATAGATATTAGCTGAGTCCCCTGGGGATCCTTAGGCAGTCTCAATGACCTGAGAACTGGCACCTTCTATGCCCTTCCTCTCCCCCAATATTTTCTCCTAAAATCCTTAACAGTCTCTTCTTCCTGGAGAATCTCATTTGCTGCCCCTGCCTGAAGCCCAGGAGGCGTATAAGTCTTTTCCTCCTTCCTTGGGGCACCTAAATAAGAGGTGACTCAGGGAGCAGGGGCTAGGTGGGTGGGGTGAGTCATCCCGCTGTCTGGAGGGGGAATGGGGTCAGTGAGAGAAGTGATTGCTTCTCAACCCTGAGACCAAATCCTACTCTTCTGCAGCCCCCTGAAGTCCAAACCTGGGCCACAAGGCCCCCAGGAGGGGGAGGGGGATGTAGGCTGGGAGCCCCTGCCCCACCTCACCTCCTGCAGACTTTGGGCTGCCCTGTTGGCTGAGATCCAGGTGGCTTGGGGTCACTCAGGGTCAGGCCCCATGGACTTCTCTGCTTATGTGATCAACTGTGTCCCAATTCCTGCCTCAGGATCTCTGCTGGGGGTTCTTGGCAAGTCACCTGAGGCAGTCAAACGGTGCTGGGAATATTGTGGAAGGAGCCCCTTCCAGGCTTGGCATGTCAACACACAGGAAATCAGGGCTGCTTCAAAATTTCCCTGGGCAAGGGCTAGTGAGAGGTTGGTGGGACCAGCCCTGAGCACACAAACAGTCCAGATAGGCTTCCTGCCCCTGGTTCTGGTCTTGTCCAGAAGGTTTAGGGACCTCTCCAGAACAGCAAAGGTCTTAATTTTTCCCTTACTACAATAGTAACCATAACTAGGATGATAACAGCCAGAGGTGACTTTAAATGAAAGGGCTGGGCTATCCCTTGAAACAGCTTAAGAGGTCACAGGTAAGCTAGGGAAGTCAAAGGAGCTTTCATTCCTGGTCCTTGGGGTGGGAGGAGGGGGAGGAAGAGGAGAGAGCTGGAGAGGGCTGAGCAAGCAGAGGTCAGCATACAGCAGCTGTGTCCAAAAGAAGCAGGGGCTGGCACGTCTGCCACCATTACCTTTCACACCTGGGGGACAAAAAAGCAAAGACAAGCAAGAGACGCCACCAGAGAAAGTGGCCGGGACACGTAGGCTGATGGGTGAGAGTGCCTGGGAGGGCATATCTGTGCAGTGGGCCAGGGGCATCAGTCATATCCAAGGGGGGTGACTTGAGGCCTGGCCCCATCAGGCTCCCCAGCCCTCTACCATCTCCAGGCCTGGCCTGCTGCCCCACCAGCCTTGCTTTACCCTAATGGAGTGCTTTCTCCAGAGCCCTCAGTTTGAAGCTCCAACTCAGCCAGCCCCACCCAAGCATGAAATCTGAGACTGGGGGTAGAGCCCTCAGCCTTTTGCTGTTCTAAAAAATCATTCCCGTTTCCAGTTAGAAGAGAAAGACATCAGAACGACTTCTACTCATTCTTTACAGCCTTGCCCCAGCCTAACCTTCCCTATGAAGACTGCACCAACTGTCCCAGCCTACTGTGACTGCTTATTTTTGCCACCACTATGTCACAGAGTGGAAAGAGACTCCTTGAGCTCTCAACACCCTACCCTCTAATGTGGCATCTTAACACACAGCTTGTTCTGCTGTTGGTTGTGTCCCCATGTCTTCCTAGACCACAAGCTCCTTGAGGGCAAGGGCCTGGCCTGCATATCTCTGTAACTCCCAGGACATCCAGCCCAGGGCCTGTCCTATCTTAGGCATTCAGTGGATCAGTTGAATGGATGAGAGATATGACAACAGGGCCAGGAGACACCACCAAGCCCCACTCCCCTCAGAAAAGTAAATAAATAAAGCCAGAGTCTAAGGCACAGAAAACAGTGGTAGGAGCCAACATTTATTTAGTGCTGACTATGTGTCAAGTGCTAATAAGTGCTTTAAATATGTTGTCATATTTAATCCTTAGCACCAACTGTATGGAGAGACATATTATCAGTCCATTTTAAAGGTGGGAAAGCTGAAGTCCAGACATGGCAATTATTACCATTCCCAAGGTGGTATAGCTAATGAGCTGTGGGGCCAGCACTGAAACCCAAGTCTGCCTGCCTCCAAAGCCCAAGTCTGTCCAAGTACCTGTTAAGAAAGATGACAGTGAGTCCTGGTTTACCCCGGCCCTTAGGCTGTTCCAAGGGATAGCCCAGCCCTTTCATTTAAAGTCACCTCTGCCTGTTATCATCCTATTATGGTTACTATTGTAGTAAGGGAAGGTGGAGGGGGAAGGGCCAAGAGCTTGCTTTCTGTCTACTGGACAAGTCTCCTGGAAAGATTCATTCACCCAGGAGGGGTGTGAGGATGTAGAAAGTCCCCGAATGGGGTTCCCAGAGCCAGGACCACAGAGACCTGCCCTCCAGCCTCTGGTAGCCAACATGCAAGCAGTCCAGTTCTAGAAACCATACCACTAGCCCTGATTCTGACTGTTTGGACACTGTCCAAAACCAGAAGCAGGAAGTTGAGGAAAAGTTCTGATATCTTGTCCCCTGAGTGTCTCAGGCTGCCCACTCAGTATCATCTGGTCAGGCAAAAGGCCTGAGCTAGCCATCTGGTCACTCCTGGGGCAGGCCCTTTCTGGATCCAATAGAAGTGAAGGGGTTACACAGGGTCTTCAAGGGACAAAGGACACACACACATACACACAAACACACACACCAGGGCCCTGACCTCAACTAATTAGCCTCTGGTGTCAGTGGGGTGAGAGAGCTGATATACAACATCTGAGTTCTCTTTGTGTATTTTCCCCTATTTCCAACTTGGCCTTGGCAGGAGTCTCCTGACACTTAGGAGCAAAGGTGGTTTCCCTCCTGGGCTGGCTTCTCTGACTTTGACAGCTGTCTCCTGGGTCCCAGAAAGCTGCTGCTGCCAGTCAGGACCACAGGATACCCAGAGAGCATGATCTCAGGGAATCACTGGAAATTTTTTCTTCTTCCACTTGGGCTGGGATGGGGGCCCAGGAGACCAGCTCTTTGGAGATGCAGACCGCCCAGATAGATGCACAGCCCCAGGACAGCCAGAGAGGCTAGAAAACACCAATGTTCTGGGGCTGCAGAGATGGGGCAGAAGGGAAAAGAAAACACACACACACACACACACACACACTCACACACACGGAGTTTGGCCAGCAAAGTTTACTGCAAGAGAGAGCCCCCCTTGCCGGCTGGTCTCTCTCGGCACCCAAGGAGATTTCCCCAAGAATCTTCTGGGAAGATAAGAGGCAGCGGCGGCAGCTTCCACGAACAGCAGTAAAACTTCAGTCCGAAAAGTCTCCCGAACTCCCTCCTCCCTCTCCCCCTCGTTCTTTTGTTCCCCACTGCATTGCCAACCAGGCAGCTCCCGGCTTCCTACACTGGACTGTCCTCCCCCAACCCCAAACCTAAGCGGCCCGCGCCTCCCGCCGGCCCAGGGTGCCTACCCGCCTTGCAGGGGTCTTTGTAGTTGAGAGGCTCTGGGTCGTCCTCGTCGCCCAGCTCGTAGGTGTAGTCGGCCAAGTCCAGCGGCCGGCCGGGGCGCGGGAGCAGCAGTAGCCACAGCAGCAGCGGCAGCGGCAGGCGGGCCACGCCGGGCATGCTGGCGGGCGCGGGCGGCGGCGGCAGCGGCGGGTCGCGCCCGGACGCGGGAGCTGGCTACGGGGAAGCGGAGGCGCGGAGGCCCGGAGGCAGGGAGGGCGCTGCCCTCGGCCCGCTGGCTGGCTCGCGCTCCTCCCGCGCTCCGACCTCTTCCCCTTCCCTCCGCTCGCCTCCCTTCTTCCTGTCTCCCGCCCCCCGCGCCGCGCTCGCCCTGCGCTGCAGCCGGCTCCTCTCCCTTCCCTTCTTTTTCCCTTTCTTTCTTTCTCGCCCTCCGTCCCTCCCTCTCCCTCCCCCCCCTTTTTAGGGAAATGAGCTCGCTGGAGGGCGGGTTTTCGCCCGAGCTCGGCCCCCCTCGGGGCCGGGACTGTGCTGAGCCGCGTCGGGCGGCCCGCCAGCCGGGGCGGGGACGCAGAGGAGCCGCGCGGGCCGGGGAGGGGGCGCGGGGCGCGGGCCGGGAAGGGGGCGCGGGCCCTTGGTGTGCCGGGCCGGCGGCGCTCCCCCGAGGGGCCCTCTAGCGGCGGCTTGCCGGGTGCCCCCTCTCGCGGCGGGACAACGCTGTCAGGTCCCGTGCGTTGCCTCTGCTCGGTCGCTCGGTGTCCCACCGTGGCCCTCAGCCTGCCTCTCTCCGTCTCTCCCCTAACTGACCCTCGCTGTCTCCCATCTAGCGGTCTCTCCCCCTCCTCTGTTGACACCACTGGAGGGCGCCGACAGCCAGCGGATGGCTCCCCGCTGTCCCCTGCCCCACGCCCGGGGTGGACGGAATCTCCCAGCTCTTTGGGACAGCTGAGGCATGTCCGTTCCTACCTTTTCCGGGACCCGACCCTTCCCTAAGCCGTCCCCCCCAACCCCGGGCCTCTACCAACTTCAGGTCTTCACGGGTATCAGGAAAATACAAGTGCAACTTTTTTTTTCAATCAGGTTGCTTTATTCTTTTGTGGCAGGAGTTCCCTGGCCCATAGGAGCCACCTCTGCTCACTCCCATCCTCCTCCAAGCTCCCATTTCTCCAGGGCCAGTCCCTGTGGTGTGGGCAGGAGCAACTTCCTTGCTTCCTTGCAAAAGGGCCTTTGCTGGGGGTGGGGGGGTGGGGGGGGTTCTCCTGTCCTCTTGGGGCTTCCAAGACTCTGTGAAGCAAAGGAACATTGTTCAGTATTGGGGAAGGGGGCCTCCCTCCCCTGGGCTTCCTAGATTACTTGGCTTCAGTGGATACTCCAGTGCTCAGTCAGCAGACATGGCACTGTGCTTAGGGTGCCTTTGTGGTCACACCTGCTCACCTGAGGAGTCCTAGATGTAGTAGAGAGGCACCTCGCCACACAGGGTGTGCACAGCAATGCCTAGGAAGGCCAAGTCTCCTCCAGAGGACACCGGGTCTTCGTCATGCCCCTTCTCCTGGCTCAGCTTAGAGGTGGGTGCTGCAGGCTTGGCCTGCAGAGAGCGCCTCATCTGGAGTCTGGGAACTGAGTTTCTGTCTCACCTGCAGCCCTTATTGTGGGACCTCAGGCATGTTAGACAACCTCTCTTAGCCTCAGTTTCCTCATCAATAAAGAGGGGGCTGTGTTGGAGTCAGAAGCCCCTCACAGAGGTGGGCTCAGCTGGGGCCAGCGGCTCAGCAATGGATAGGTCTGGGTAGGGAAGGTTGGTGCAGGTGGGTGTAGAGAGGGGCACTCACCTGGCAGCCCCCAAGGAGCAGAGCTCTACAGGTGACAAATAACCATCATTTCAGACACTCCCCCCAACAGGGCTGGGAGGGAGACAGCCCGTTCCTTTCACCCACATACCCACCTGGAAGCTCTGGAATTTTCTAGTGAGAGCCTCAAGACTAGGGATGCTCTTTGGAGCCATCTTCATGATGTAGCAGCAGGTTCCTGGGGCAGGCTTATAGGCGATCAGGAGCTGGCCATGGAACATTATAGAGTTCATTTGGGAGATGCCTGCCCGGCCCACTCCCTATCTGGGCAACTCCCTCTAGGTTGGGCACAGGAGTTATGGGGTGGGGACAAAAGGGCTGGGGGAGGGGGAGAGATGGATGAAGTGGCCTAGCTAGATGGTTCTAGCAAAGTCTGGTCATTGGTCCCCCTGCCCCAGGGTCAGGCAATCTGGGCATACCCACCCGCTGGTAGTCATACACTACAAGGCCAGTGGTGCCGATGGAGAAGGTGGCAGTGGTACCCGCATGCTCGCTCAGGGCCAGGCGTTGCTGGGCTTCTGGTGCCCCAATGCTCATCTCCAGGACCTGGGGAGGGTGATCAAACTGCCTGGCTCTCCTCTGTCTTTACTCAGACTTGAGTATTCATCACCACCACCCCGTCCTCTGTTTAAATGCACTTCCTTCTTTCCTGAGATCTCAGGGAGGCTGAATGGAACCAGGTGCCACACTGTGGGCCAGGGCCAGGTGGAGAAGCCCAGGCCAGGTTGCCATCCTGTTCCTGCCTCTGTCCTCTCAACTATGTACTTGCCCCCTCTCCATCCACCCACCCCCTCGGAAGCTTCCTATCCACCCAGCCCAATCAGGCCCACTGTCTAGCATGTCCCATGCCTGTTGCCACCCCACCCCACAACAGGCCATCTCACCATCTCGGTGTGTTTCTGACTCATGTGAAGACCCATGAGCAGGGCTCCTACAATCACCACAACCACCAGGACCACTACCACGACCACAATGAGAAGGCGTTTGAGGTGCACGGGACAGCAGGGGATGCCAAACCGGCCCCGGGGAGCTGCAGAGTAGTCCTGACATGTGGGGCAGGCAGGAACACAGGCATGATGTCATGAGGATGTCCCCCCTCTCCCAGTATAAACTGGACCCACATCCCACACCCACCCAGTGCCTGGACAGCCAATGCTATGGATGTGCCAAGGAGGGCTGGAGAGATCAAGAGATGACTTCTTGAAGGAGGTGGCTTGGATTCCAACAAACTCTTGGATCCTTAGAAGCAAGATCTAGTTTGGAGGGACTCGAGAGAGTTTGTTTCATCTCTGTTTCTCCCAGATCCCTGGCACGCCAGCTATGATCAGCCCCTCTCTGTGCCGCAAATGACCCAGGCTGTCTCACACTCCTATGCCTCTGTAGAACTGCCCTTTTCTCTTGGAATGCCTTCCTTTTTCTCCACCTGCTGAGCTCCTACTTATTCTTCTAGCTCCAGCTCATATGTCATTTTCTCTGTGAAGCTCCCTGTGACCTCCCAAGTGTTTAGTGGCTCCTTTCTCAGGGCTTTCTACAGCCTGAGATTGCTGGGTTGGCTCTCAGCCCCTTAGTGACTCTGTCTTAGTGGTCCCGGTGTCCCACACTAAATAAACAGTCCTAGGTTAGATGAGTGCATGAATCTGGACAAGGAAAGAGACCAGTTAAGAAGCAGAACTCCCTCCCCCCAACACACACACACTCATACACACAAGTCCATGCTCACCGGTGGGCTCTCCATCAAGACCTCTTTGCTGCCCATGTCCATCTTGCTGCAGGCACTCTCCTCTCCTCTTCTCCCTAGGTGTGACCAGGATCTTATATGTGTCTGTAGGAAGAGGGAACAGAGGTGAAGGACTGGGGCCCCTGTCTACCAGCCAAGCCCTTGACTTTGAAGCCTGTTTGTTCCTGACCCTCCAGAGGCACGGCCCTGATAAGCCAGCTGCAAGAGCCCCAAAGGGCCCTTGGCCCCAGCACATGAGTCCTCTTGGCCCCAGCAAGAGTGAATGTGGGTGAATTGAGCAAACTTGCCCTTGGGCCATCTGCACCTCTCACGGTAGGTGTCTTCCTGGCGTGCCTGCCTTCCTTGCTGGCACCTAGCCCTGTGGCCCTGTGGCTTTCTTTGTCCTCTTGCCAGGCTGAACCTCTTATGCAGCCAAGGGTCTGGCCACCACATTTCCCAGCAGAATTTCCCCCAAACATAGTATAAGCTCTAGGAGGTGGGCTAAGGAGGTAGAGCCTATGGGCCCAGAGCAGGCTCAGTTGAAGGGAAGAGGTTGACCTCAGTCTAGGGAGCTCATAAGTGTGCATTTCCCAGGCAGGGCTGGATTCCTCCATCAAGCACACATTACCTGGCCTCGCCTCCTCCCACACATCTGGTACCAACCTCAGAATTGCCCCTGGTCATTTTTTTCCTAATTCTGGAAACTCTGCCCCTATTGGTGGTAAACTCTTACTCATGTGTGGTGTTGTTTCATGTTTTGCTCTGGACTTGTTTGTAAGCTGAAGGCTTCTGATGTTAGATTCCATGCCTGATGCTGCTTTCTTGTCCCCAGACAACCTTGCACAGGGCTGGGTGTGGTCCCTGGCAGGTTCCCAATCTTCCTGCCCTTAAATAGCCCACTCTCCCAAAGGTCCAACACCCCTGCCCTCTGCTCTCCGCCTTTTATACCCTCTCACCCTACATTTGCCCTGAGAGGCTACTCACCCAAACTTGATGTACTTTTTGGATTTTTCTTGTCTCCCTCTTTTCTACTGCTTTCCTCAAAACCATCTCAGTTGAGTACTGCGTGAAATCAGATCTGTCAGTAACTTGGCCTGCCTTACCCTTTCCCTTAGCGGCTCCTTACTCAGGGCTTTCTATAGCCTGAGACCCCTCGGTTGGCTCTCAGCCCCTTAGTGACTCTGTCTTAATGGTCTTGGTGTCCCACACTAAATAAACAGTCCTAGGTTAGATGTGTCCATCACATCTTCACTTGCTGTGTCCATCAGAACCCATTCTAGGCCTAGCTCCCTAAAAAGCCACCCAGTTCCTGTCCCTGGCCCCAGGCTCATTCCCACCTCGGCCCTGACCTTTGATCATGTGCTGGGCCCCCACTCTCCAGCACTTGCAGGCTTTCCTGTCCCCACAAGGACACTCTTTCCTGCTTCAAGTTTGCACAATGGCATGGCATCTGAACTGAGAGACCCTGAAAAGGGCAGGAGAAAAGAGAGGGAAGGAAGTATTTGCTCCCAGAGCTCTCTGTAGGGCCCTCAGCTGCCCTTTAAATATTTGCCCAAGCCTCTAGCAATAAGAGAGTGTGTCCCAGAACAGTGACAAGAAGAGGTGGGGGTATGGGGTGTGGGGGGAGACAGGGAGAAGTGTCCTCTCAGCTCGGCCTCAGCTGTGTGTAGGTGCCAGATGTAGGAGACAGCTGCCTACAGTGCCTACCCCTGCCCACCCCCAGAGCCCCACTCCTGTCCCTGTTGTCCCGGCAACGCTGGGATTGATTGGCTGACTCACACGCACTGGGTCTGCGCCAGACAGGCCACAGGCCAGCGGGAGAGCCAAGAACTGCGGGCATCTCGGGGTCCCTGTGGGCATCTTGGGAGGCCGCATTGCCCAGCCGTGGGGCTTGTTCTGAGCAGGTGCTGTGGGTTAGGCTTACCATTATCACTGGGTACTGGGAAAGGCATCCCTTTCCTCAAAAGAAGCCTCTACTCTCTCAGGCCCTTGATCTCCCTACTTGCCTCCCTTGGGCGTAGTCCTCACAGGTTTTATGGCTTCTTAAACTTATTTTTGCCGGTTTAGGGGCTGGGGGAGGATGCCTTCATGTTTCATAAGTGAAGTTCAGATGCTCATGGTGAGCTGGTAGAGGTTGTGGGGGTTTTGGAGAAGGAAGGAGAGAGGGCCCTTTAGCTGGGCACACCCAGCCCTCTGCTGCCCTATACTTAAGCCATTTCTGACTCCTGAAAAGCCCACCCCAATGCTTCTCTAACTCTGTGAATGCCACCCCCCTCCCCAAGCAGGTCCAGAGTCCAGCCCATGGTGCCTTCTGAAATTCTCCTCCTCTCTGCAGTATCTTCACCTGCCATTTAGTTAACTGTGATGGTACTTTTTGTTGCCCTGTTTTCCCAGCCAGACTAAGGGTCCTGGGAAGGAGGGGAGTGTGCTTTCTCTAGGCGTCTTTGAACCTGCCACCAGGCAAAGAGCGTGCACATAGCCAACATCTAATTATATTCAATGATAAGACTCTGTCACCAACATGAGGGGGCTAGTTCATTTCTGAGGCATGTGGAGGGCTTGGTGCTTCTGCTGGCCAGCTCTGGGACCCAGAGTGAGTCATTCTGCTTTTCTAGGCTTCAGTATGTTCATCCGTGAAAAGGATCTAGTACTGCCTGTCCACCTCCACAACGCTGTTGTGAGGATCTAGTGACATCACAGTTGTTAAATCCAGTCATTGTCATCATCAGCATCTTCTTCTTCATCCCCCAGGATTCTCACTAGCTAAGAATGTGACCCAGAACCCCTTCCTGTCTGCCTCTGGGTTACCCCCCTCTGAGAGCCATAGGGGATGGACAGTCCCATGCTAGCCACCCCTTCTCTGTGTTCTTCTCCCCCACTTCCTGCCAGCCCCTCAGCTGCAGGGAATAGGACAAGACTCACTCTGCCCTTTGTGTGCTGGGCAGAGCCGTGCCAGGGACCAGTGGGGACAGTTGCCCAGCTGCCCCAGCCACTCTCTCCACCCCCACTGCTGCTCTCCCTGCACGCTGGCATGGAGAGGGCAGCAGGGCAGCTGGATAGGCAGTGGCCAGTGGACATCAAAGGGCAGGGGCATCCCTGGCTGGGAGAACACGGACTTAAGCTCAGACCAGAGAATCCTCTGCTGGCAGAGGCTGGGAACAGCTGGAGAAACATCTTACATACAGTGGTTCCCTCTACTGACGTGAAAAGAGTATTCGACTGGGAACTCCTGTACCTGACTGCCAGGTTCCCCGTACCCATGGGCTCTTAGGACAGTCAGTCCCTCGCCCAGGAAAGCAACATGGTATACAGTAACAGTTCACAAACTCTGGTTTGGGGGGGCTTCTTAACACTCTCAAAAAGTACCGAGGCCCCTAAAGGGCTCATGTTTATGTGGGTTATATCTATTGATATTTACTGAGATATTTTTCAATTTTTATTAATTTATAATAATAAACTTATTATATATGTTATGATATAAATCACATATGTTCCTAAATGAACGTATCCATTTTATGAAGCAAAAAAGAAAATTAGAGCGAAGAATGTCATTTACATTTTTGCAAATCTCTTTCATTTGGGGCTTAGTGGAAGACACATCAGGTAGCCTCTGGAAAATTCCAGGGTGCTTGTGTGAATGCATTTAAATAAAAAGGCAGGCTCGGCACCTGTGGCTCAGCAGGCTAAGGTGCCAGCCACGTACACCTAAGCTGGCGGATTCGAATCCAGCCTGGGCCCGCCAAACAACAATGATGGCTGCAACCAAGAAATGGTCAGGCATTGTGGCGGGCGCCTGTAGTCCCAGCTACTTGGGAGGTGGAGGCAGGAGACTCGCTTGAGCCCAGGAATTGGAGGTTGCTGTGAGCTGTGATGTCACACCACTCTATCCAGGGTGACAGCTTGAGGCTCTGTCTCAAAAAAAAAAAAAAAAAAGACTCCCATTACGTACAAAATAACATCCAATATCCAAACTACTTGGCCTAGCTCTGAGGCCTTCTAAAAATCTTTTTTAACTTCCATTTTGAACCTTATCTCCTCTCACAGCACTTGAGTCAGATATAGGATGACAGATAAAATTTAAGATGGCTAGTTAAATGTGAACTTCAGATTAAAAAATTTTTAGTATATTATTTTAGTATACTATTAATTACTTGGGATAAACTTGTACTAAAAATTACTCAATGTCTGAAACTGAAATTTAACTGGGTATCTAGCAACCCCAGTAAAATGAATGTGCTCTCTACTTATCTTTCAAATGCTGAATATATATTACTACTCATGCACCTTTAATTACACATTTCTTTTTCATTGACAAGGTCACCCAGGCTGGAGAGCAGTGGTGATCATAGCTCATTGCAACCTCAAACTCCTGGGTTTGAGTAATCGTCCTGCTTCAGCCTCCTGAGTAGCTGGGACTACAGGCATGTGCTACCATTGCCCGATTATTTATCTATTTAATTATTTATTTAAGACAGTATCTTGCTCTGTTTCTCTGGATAGAATGCAGTCATGTCATCATAGTTTACTTGGGCTCAAGTGATCTAGGATTACAGGTGTAAGGCACCACACCCCACCTTCTTACACATTTTAAATGAGATAATGCATGTAATGCAAATTTGAGGTTGCAGCGAGCTATGATTGGGCCACTGCACTCCAGCCTGGGCAACAGTGAGATGGTCTCTAAAAAACTAAAATAAAATATTTTTCTTTTGAGACAGAGCCTGAAGCTGTTGCCCTGGGTAGAGTGCCATGGCATCATAACTCACAGCAACCTCCACCTCCTGGGCTCAAGCGATTCTCCTGTCTCAGCATCCCAAGTAGCCAGGACTACAGGTGCCTGCCACCACGCTCCACTAGCTTTTCTATTTTTAGTAGTCACAGGGTCTCACTCTTGCTCAGGCTGGTTTTGAACTCCCGAGCTACAATAATCCACTTGCCTCAGCCTTCCCAAGTGCTATATAGGTGTGAACCTGTAGCTCATGCCTATAAGCCCAGTACTTTGAGAGGCCAAAGCAAGAGGATTGCTTGAGCCCAGGAGTTTGAAAGACTACCCTGAACAACATAGCCAGACCCCATCTCTATGAAACGCCCCCTCCCCACAAACTATTGATGATCAAATAAAAAAAGTACTGGAAATTACTCTAAGAAAATAAGCTATTTATAAGAAACTACACACTAAAAACGCGCACACACACACACACACATAGAACATTATTATTTTTTATTTACTTATTTATTTATTTTTTGAGACAGAGCCTCAAGCTTTCACCCTGGATAGAGTGTCGTGGCATCACAACTCACAGCAACCTCCAATTCCTGGGCTCAAGCGAGTCTCATGCCTC
>CAUYON010197763.1:0-14080 GCA_963573935.1 Arctocebus calabarensis
TAGTCCCAGCTACTAGGGAGGCTGAGGCAAGAGAATCGCTTAAGCCCAAGAACTGGAGGTTGCTGTGAGCAGTGTGACGCCACGGCACTCTACCCAGGGCGATAAAGTGAGACTCTGTCTCTACAAAAAAAAAAAAAAAAAGAGTGGTGAAGCAAGTGTGGTGAAATACTTGGCGAGTGTGGGTGAAGTGTTTATGGGAATTTGTCACTATTATTGTGACATTACTATAAGCCTAAAATTATTTCAAAATAAATAGTTTAAAAAATTAGAAGAGGGTCACCTAACTGAAATGGGGCACTCTCTGGAGGAAATATAACTCTTAAGGTCCAGATGCAGTGAGCTGTCTGGCTGGCAAGGCTCTGGGATGTCCTAAGGCAGAAGGGCTAGGAACAGGGGATTCAGGCACCCAGTCTCACTGGAAAGCAATGCAGAGATGGGCCAGATCCAAGGATACAAGGTGAGCTTGGGTTTGGTTCAGATGGGCAGCCACCCAAGGAGTTCCAATGAGGAAGGTGAGGCGGAGAAGCCATGAGGATGAGCAAGGTCATTGCTGGCAGTCCTGGAGCTTGGGGCAGTGGGATGGTGCTCAGTAGCACCGCCTTCTCCAGCACCACATACACAACAGGCAGACTCTCACCCACTTGAGTGAAGTAAATTATTTCCACACTATGTGTCTATTCATATAAAACTCAAATACAGACGAACAAGTAGATGGTGACGAAAGTCATATCCATACCCAGGGGAAGGGGAACATGGTGGGCTTCTTGGTGGGCTTGTTGTTTTCAATTTATCGAGATAGCACTTACATTTTGTGCACTCCCCCTCCATGTGTTAATCCTCCATTTAAAAAGATGAACCGCCACCCCCACCTTGGAGTACAGCACTGAGATTTCGTTCATCTAAATGAGGCATTCACAAAGATTCAATAGAGATTCGATCAGCCTTGTTTGTTATTTCGTTGCTAAGCAACAGTCTAAGCTGCACAACCAAGTGATGCCAACCATCCACAGCCGAGGACATGGGGGATGTGCTAAGGCAAGGACCTAGGAGTGACAGCCATGGACGACTCCCATTCTCCCCACCCTGCTTTTGTTCGCAGAAGTGGGAATTAGAGGGTAGTGGTCATGGAGCAGCCCAGGCCCAGCAGAAGGCTCTGGCCCCTCCTGGTGTGGGCACTGGGCTGCTGTGAGCCACTCTCCCACCTGCCTGCTTGCTGCATCTATCACCATGGCAACTGCTTCCCCAGCATTGGGGCTAAAATGAGGCTCTGTGGGTGTCTTGCAGTGATTGGAGGTCTCTCTGTCATGGGATGGAATGGCCTTATGAAGAAACTGATGAGTCATTGCAGGGAAAGGCTGGTACTTAATGGACAGGGTCATTCTTGCCTAAATGGTACAGATTTGAGGCTGGTGGGCAACTCTCAGAGCATGGTGAAGCAACGTTGTGTGAAGGCAGGGGCAGCAGGACATCCACAGAAAGACCTGAAAACCAATTAAAATTAAAACGATGAGGAAATAAAGACCACCCAAATGAGAGCAAACAAAGGCTATTCAGAGCTTGCTCTGTGAAAGGAGTCAGCCACCTGTCCCTTGTGTTTGGCAGAGATTCAAAGGCAGGCAGAGGAGGGCGAAAGCTTCACAGTGGGAAAAGGGAAGGCTCCCTGTGTCCTGACTGCAGGCTGCTGGTCTGGGGGCACTGCAGGTGGCTAACTAGAAGCAGGCAGCCCATGTGACTGGGAGCAGATTTGGTTTTCTCTGGCTGGTCTTAAATGGAAGCAGCAGCAAATAGTCAGGAAACTGATAGTTGTTAAGTACTGGCCACTTTGGGCCGACTGCTGCAGAGGCTGTGGACTGGCTGCCGCAGACTATAGGTCAGAATTCTATTGTTGTACGCGGTCTAACTTAGCCATGGTCCGTTACCCAGCTTCTCGGTGAATACCATAAGTTGAAAGGTCCCCAATGATTTTGTTAATAAGGCATTCCGAAGTACAGGGGCACAGTTTTGAGGGCTACCCTAGGAGACATGGGACACAGAACTTCTGAATACTTGGTTAAAATGTAAATGAAAAATACTGTTATGATCACTGTCAAACTCTGTTGGCGCAAGTATCGACTAAAGTATGAGAAGCCTGGGCTCCCAGTGAAGCAAAGAGTAGCAAGTAGCTTGAGGGACCAGAGGTAGAAACTCAGCACCAGTGGCACCAGGGGATGTTTGGTCCTGCCTAGACAATCTGCCCTCCCCGGGGGAAGGAAGGATGGGCCCGTGGGGAGACTTACTGCTCCCCCTAGAACTCTGTCTGAGGGAGGGAGGAGCAGGTCTCCAAAAGAAATGCAGATATTATTATCATCAGCAGAAGAGGGAAGGAAGATTTCACAGATAAAAATAACATCCATGTATTCCTATATAGTTTTTCTTTTCTTTTTTTTTTTTTTTAATTGTTGGGGATTCATTGAGGGTACAAGAAACCAGGTTACACTGATTGCATTTGCTAGGTAAAGTCCCTCTTACAATTGTGTTTTGCCTCCAAAAGGTGTGGCACACACCAAGACCCCACCCCCCTTGCTCCTTCCCTCTCTCAGCAGTTTTTGGTTTTTTGAGACAGAGCCTCAAATTGTCACCCTGGATAGAGTGCTGTGGCATCACAGCTCACAGCAACCTCCAATTCCTGGGCTCAAGCGAGTCTCCTGCCCCCGCCTCCCAAGTAGCTGAGACTACAAGCTCCTGCCTCAACGCCCATTTTTTTGGTTGCATCCTTCATTGTTGTTTGGCAGGCCCAGGCTGGATTCGAACCCGCCAGCTCAGGTGTATGTGACTGGCGCCTTAGCCCGTTGAGCCACAGGCGCTGAGTCTTTTTTTTTTTTTTTTTTGAGAAAATGTCCTACTCTGTTGCCTGAGTTAGAGTGCAGTGACATCATCATAGCTCACTGTAACCTCAGACTTTCAGGCTCAAGTGATCCTCTTGTCTCAGCCTCCCAAGTAGTTGAAGCTATAGGTGTGCCCCCACATGTCAGCTAATGTTTAAAATTTTTATAGATGTGGGGCATACTATACTGCTCAGGCTGGTCTTAAACTCCTGGGTTCTCTTGGCCTCAAGTCATCCTCCCACCTCAGCCTCCCAAAGTGCTAGGATTATAGGCTTGACACATCCTGCCCAGCCTCACAAGTAATTATTAATTCAACTATAACTTTATTTGAGGATAGGAATCAGGTCTGAGACCTGCCTAACCTGCTTATTTGGGACTCTAGCCTAACATATGACACAGAAAAGGCACTCAAAGCATGTTTGATAATAATTGTCTGCTGTAGCAGAATATCACAGATTGGGTGGCCTAAACCTCATAGGGACACTAATCCCATCAGGGACATCCTACTCTTATGACTTCATCATAATATAAATACCTCCCAAGGCCCCATTTCTAAATACCATCACATTGGGAATTAGGATTATAATATATGAACTTGGGGGAGGGGAGCATAAACATTCAATTCACGGTGATACTAGAGACACATAAGAAGATAGCAAAGGAAATTCAACCTCAGAGCTTAATAATTTCCATGAATAAAGGAGCTATGCCAGATAAAAACTTAAAGGTTTCTTTGGATTCTGTATATCTAAGATAAAAACTTTCAGGAAGAGTTTTACTTTGGAGCAGATATACAATTTCAGGTTAGAAGCCAAAATTTCAGATGAAAATGTACAGTTTCTTCTCAGTATCCATGGAGGAATGGTTTCAGGATCTTGAAAATAGCAAAATCCATGAATGCTCAGGTCCCTTATATGAAATGGTGCAGTATTTACATACAACCTGTGCACATCCTTTTGTATATGTTAAAACATCTCTAGATTACTTAGAACACCTAATACAATATGAATGCTCTGTAAATGGTTGTTACACTGTATTGATTAGGGAATAATGACAAGAAAATACAAGCCTATGCATGTTCAGTACAGGCACAACCGTCCTTTTTCTTTTCTTTACTGTTCTTTTCTTTTTTTTTTTTGGAGACAGAGCCTCAAGCTGTTGCCCTGGGTAGAGTGCCATGGCATCACAGCTCACAGCAACCTCCAACTCCTGGCTTAAGAGATTCTCTTGCCTCAGCCTCCCAAGTAGCTGGGACTACAGGTGCCCACCACAATACCCAGCTATTTTTTATTTGTAGTTGTCATTGTTGTTGGGCAGTCCAGGCTGGATTTGAACCTGCCAGCTCTGGTGTATGTGGCTGGCGCCTAAGCCGCTTGAGCTACAGTTGCCAAGCCCATCCTTTTTAATTTCTTAGAATATTTTTGATCTGTGGTTGGTTAAATTCGTGGATGTGGAAGCCATGAATACAGAGGGCTGACTGTCTATTTAAAGGGAATCATCGATTAGGAAATATTCACTAGTGGGCCAGGGAGCTGATCCTAAGGGCTGTTGCGTTGCAGCCTTGTGTGGCCCAGGAGGTTTAACCCTCAGCTCTGCTACAGCCTTTGAAGGGATGGAGTCATCACTGAAGTCTAACCTGGTGACGACTAAGGTGGCAGCAGGCACGAACACTCCTCCCCTGCAGTTGCTGTAACAAGTTACTACACAGTGTGAGACTTAAAATAACACAAGTTTATCTCTCACAGTTCTGGACTTGAGAAGTCTGAAAACCAGGTGTTGGCTAGGCTACATGTCCTGCAGAGACTGCCAAGAAAATCCCTTCCCTGGCCTCTGGCTGCTTCACCCGAATCTCTGCTCCCTCCTCCTATTGCATTCTCATCTTCCTCCCCCTGCCTCATTTTTTTTTTTTTTTAATTAAATCATAGCTGTGTGGCTTGGCGCCTGTGGCTAAATTGGCTAAGGTGCCAGCCACGTACACTTGAGCTGGCAGGTTCGAATCCAACCCCAAGGCCTGCCAAACAACATGACAGCTACAACCAAAAAATGGCCGGGTGTTGTGGCAGGCGCCTGTAGTCCCAGCTACTTGGGAGGCGGAGGCAAGAGACTCACTTGAGCCCAGGAATTGGAGGTTGCTGTGAGCTGTGATGCCACGGCACTCTACCCAGGGTGACACCTTGAAGCTCTGTCTCAAAAAAAAAAAAATCATAGCTGTGTATATTAATGCAATTATGGGGTACAATGTGCTGGTTTTATTTACAACTTAAAATACTTTCATCGAACTGGTTAACATAGCCTTACCACCTTTTCTTAGTTATTGTGTTAAGACATTTATATTCTATTCTTAGTAGGTTTAACTTGTACCCCTGCCTCATTCTTACAGGGACACTTGTCATTGGCTTTATGACCCACCTGGATAATCCAGGATGATTTCCTCATCTCAGGATCATTAATTTAATTACATCTTCAAAGATGTTTTTCCAAATAAGGTAACATCACAGATTGTGGGGGATTAGACATACCTTTTGGGGGTGCCACCATTTAGCCCGTTATACCCACCTCCCAAAGGCAACAACATTGAGAAGTTCATGGTCTGCTGCTGAAAATGCACATGACGGTCACAGAGCTCCCATGACCCACTGGAGCTAAGCCCATGGACTCCCCTGGGGCCACCCAGCATTCACCCTCAGAGATGGGATTTATTGCCTGCCTGAAGTGATCTGACTTAGCCCAGGAAACCCAATGTAGCTTCAAAGGGATTCCTGGGTTAAAAGAACCACTGGAAGTGGATGGTTCCACAGTCAATGCCATCAATTAAATATTTATATCCCCCCCCAATTCATATATTAAACTTCTATTCCCCAAGGTGATGGTATTAGGAGGTGAGGCCTTTGGTAGGTGAATAGGTCAATAGGGTAGAGTGGGATTAGTGCCTTTATAAAAGAGGCCTGAGAGAGACCTCTCAGTCCTCCTACCATGAGGGTATGGTGACAAGGCTCCATCTATGAACCAGGAAGAAGGCCCTCACCACACAATGTACAAGCTGGCCCTTTGAACTTGGACTTGTCGGCCCCCAGAACTTTGAGAAATACATTTCTGCTATTTATAAGCTACCTGGTTTATTGCATTTTGTTATAGCAGCCAGAACAGACTGAGATATTTGACTTTGGTGCTTTCTAATCTAGGGGAAGATTTCTTGGTTCTTTTATCCCTGGGATCTGTAGGGCTTGCTTGGTTCAGTATTTTGCAGAGTGTATGCTAGGACACTTCAGCTTTGTGAGATGACCTCCCAGGAAGAGTTCACTGGTCAAGGATGTGACTGAGCCACTCTTTTTGAAGATCTTTCCCACCTTTTAATAGGTTAAACTCACCCAGAAACCCTAGTTCCCAGCTTGCCTACAACCCTTCACAACTAGTAACACACACTTTGCTTAGGAAGGGAAATCTATGGAAAAAAAATATGGGCATGTGTTTGAGGTGTGTGTTTGCCCTGGGTTGGCAGAACTAGGGAATGTCAGATTGGGCCTGATCTCTGGCCTTCTTTGCAATTCCAGGGCTGGTGCCAATTGCTGACTACAATAGCCCTGTCCCTGCTAAGCCCCTGCTCATCTGCTCACATTTTGCTTCATCCAAGGATTCAATCATGCTTGCACAGGATTTATTAATCTTGGTTGACACTGCACGAGAGAGCACAGAGCTCTCAGTTAAGCAGAGCCCTCTGTGGCTCTCCCCATGTCCTGCCTTCTCACAAGAGTCAGGGAACCTGCCTTGCATGTGAGTGAGTTTTGCCTACGCAGGTGCTAAATAAAGCTGTGTGTCCTCTGTCTGGCTTCACTGAATAAAGAGGTAAGAGGAGTGGCAACTGGATCAGGATTTATGTGGTCTAAAAGAAGAGGTTCCAGGCTCCTCTTTTCCCTCTTTAATCCCTTCACAAGGAACTTCAAGGTCCACACAGACACTCAGGCGCTATGGTAGGGCTCAACCATAGTTTTGTCTATTTTTGCAAGAATGAGGATTAATACAAATAGAAGGAGGTTTTATCTCATTGTAAAAATTATAAGGAAAAACTTAGAAAGTTTTTTGGGGTTTTTTTGTTCTTTTTTTTTTTTTTCAGAAAGACTCTCTCTTTGTTGCCCTGAGTAGAGTGCTCACAGCAACCGTAAACTATTGAGCTTAGTGAGTCTCCTGTCTCAGCCTCCTGAGTAGCTGGGTCTACAGGCATCCACCACCACGCCTGGCTGTTTTTTTTACTTTAAGTAAAGATGGGGTCTCAGCCTACCAGAGTGCTAGGGTTATAGGCGTGATGCATTGCAACCTGCCAACTTAAAAGGTTTTGTAAAATAAACGTATCTTTATAAATACCCCCAAGAATGTTTTCAATGATAATATGCAATTTCAAATTTAAGAGGCTTGGCACCAGTAGCTCAGTGGTTAGGGTGCCAGCCACAAAAACCAGGTGTTCATACCTGGCCCAGGCCTGCTAAACAACAATAACAACTGCAACAACAACAACAAAAATAGCTAGGCATTGTGTCGAGGTGCTTGTAGTCCCAGCTACTTGGGAAGCTGAGGCAAGAGAATCACTTAAGCCCAAGAGTTTGAGGTTGCTGTGAGCTGTGATGGCATATCACTCTACCAAGGGTGACATAGTGAAACTGTCCCCCCCAAAAATTTAAGAATAATTTTAAAATTTGGCTGTCTAACTTAGTGAGAAGATATGAGTGAAAGAATATGAGGATTGTGGCTTCAATGTATTACTTCATAGATTGCTTAATAAATGGTAAGACTTGATGGTCATTACCTTAACCAAGTGAATAAACTGAGAATGTTAATTATGGTGCAACATGACTTCCTGGCCTTACTGTACATAATGTGAAAAGCACATCATCATCTATCAAATATTCTTGCTAAAACATGCTTAACTTGAATCAAATCAAGCCCCTAGGTCTAATGTCTAGTTTATAGGAAATATAGGGACTGACAGAACAAGTTAAATAACAATGAAAGGAATCAATCAGGCAATCTAGAATAAGGAAAAATTGCATAAAACAGCTGTCCTGTGGTCTTCCAAAAGGCACTGTCATCAGGAAATGGGTGGGTTGCAGTAGGTCACACCTGTAATCCTAGCACTTTGGGAGACTGAGGCAGGTAGATGGCTTGCGTGATCTCTATAAGTCTCTAAAAGACTTTGAGGTTGCTGTGAGTTATGATGCCATAGCACTTTACCAAGGGTGACAAAGCAAGACTCTTGTCCAAAAAAAAAAAAGGAAATAAAAAGAAAAAAAGCATTATAGATTAAGCAAGATCAACCAGAGGCAATGTGTTAAACTAGATTGGGCCCTTGTTAAACAAACAAAATTATAAAGGACATTGTTCGAACAATTAGAAAAAATTATTATGGAATGGTGATGATTTTTAAAGGAGATTATTCTAACCCTAGGAAATGCTTGCTAAAGTGTTTAGGGTGAAGATGTTCAAATATATACTTCCAAATGATACAGAAAATCAAATAAACTATATAGTTAAAATAAACATGGCTAGGCCAGGTATAGTGGCTTCCACCTTTATTTTTAGCATTTATGGGTAGCTGTTTGAGCTCAGGAGTTTGGAGACCAGCCTGAGCAAAAAGTCTCTATTAAGAAAGAGGGGAAAAAAAACTCACCAAAAAACTAACCGTGTGTAGTAAGGGGTGCCTGTAGTCCCAGCTACTTGGGAGGCTGAGACAAGAGAATTGCCTGAGCCCAAGAGCCTGAGGTTACTATAACCTATAGTGACACTATAGCACTCTACCCAGGTGAAAGAGCGAGATTCTGCCTCAGAAAAAAAAAATACATACACACACACACATACACACACGTGTGTGTATTTTTACATATTAATGTAAATATTAATGATTCTCAAGTCTAGGTTGAGGATATAGGTGTTCATTGTATTAGTCCTTTAACTTTAGTGTATATTTCAAAATGTTTAATAACAAGAGTTTAGAGGAAAAAAAACTATAGTCCTGAAGACCTTCATTTCAGCAACATTTTGGGTTAAATTATAAGTAATTTTTTTTTTTTTTGTAGAGACAGAGTCTCACTTTATTGCCCTTGGTAGAGTGCTGTGGCGTCACGCAGCTCACAGCAACCTCCAACTCCTGGGTTTAGGTAATTCTCTTGCCTCAGCCTCCTGAGAGCTGGGACAACAGGTGCCCACCACAACACCCGGCTATTTTTCTGTTTTGCAGTTTGGCTGAGGCTGGGCTTGAACCCACCACCTTCAGTATATGGGGCCGGCGCCCTATCAATGAGCCACAGGCACCGCCCAATTATAAGTAATTTTTATGTGAATACTATATCTGAATATGTTAAGAATAAGAAACACATGGTGCTCTACTTTATTTTATGTGACTCAGTGTACATTATTGTTGAGAATATCTAATGAAGTACTGAAATTAAATTCAGAAATCCAGATATAAAAGTATAGGCACACTAGCCCTAATGTATGCTTTATTAGTGGATTAATTTTTCTGCTATCATATAAATTTGCTCTTCCTAAGAGAGGTATTCAATACATGTTCTTATTTAAGGACCATAGAGTATCTCTAAGAAAATCCTACATTATTCATTGAGCCAAAATTTATTGACACCCTACTTCATATTAAGCTGTATGTTTGCCTCAGTGAAAAATCAGAGCCCACAGACTTTCACATGCTTAAAAACAGGTGTGCCCTCATTCGTGGAAAAGTGCAGAGTTCTCTAAAGATTTTGCTTGTGTACACCCTAAAAAGTTATTTGCTGACAAATAAAATTTTTTATTTTACATTGAAATAGTGGCAAAGAGGTAATTCCAGTGTAAAAATTGATATTTGAAAATAAAATTGTTTGGCTCAGCGCCTATGGCTCGATGGGCTAAGGCGCCAGCCACGTACACCTGAGCGGGTGGGTTCGAATCCAGCCCGGGCCCACCAAATAACAATGACGCTGCAACCAAAAAATGGCCGGCTGTTGTGGCAGGTGCCTGTAGTACCAGCTACTTGGGAGGCGGAGGCAAGAGACTCTCTTGAGCCCAGGAATGCTGTAAGCTGTGATGCCACGGCACTCTACCCAGGGTGACAGCTTGAGGCTCTGTCTCAGAAAATAAAATAAAATAAAATAAAATTGTTTCATAGTAAGTGCAGTTGCTTTATAATCTGTGTCTGGTACTTCCAACCTGAGGTGTTTGTGGATGATTTTGTCTGTTAGTTCTTGCTCACAGTGTCTATTGCTACATACATATACTATATGATGTGCAATGTTAACTATTCCTCAAAGAATCTCCACAGGTGAGTTTACAAGGACAATGCATAGCACGCAGGTCCAGAGGCCATTTGTGTTTCCTTCTTCCAGGTGCTCAGGGGTCCCAGCAATCCAAGATTATTTTAAACTAAGTTTACTGTTTGTGATTATTTGATCATGACAGTGTGAGTTTGGTATGCAGTCCATGCCAGAGCTGATTCATGTGCACAGATCTTTAGGAACTTAAAAAATTAAATAAGATTCAGCTAAGACAAGTTTCCTACAAGTCTCCAGGACTTAGATTTCATTTTTTTTTTTTGAGACAGAGCCTCAAGCTGTCACCCTGGGTAGAGTGCCGTGGCATCACAGCTCACAGAAACCTCCAGGTCCTGGGCTTAAGCGATTCTCTTGCCTCAGCCTCCCAAGTAGCTGGGACTACAGGCGTCCGCCACAATGCCCGGCTATTTTTTGGTAGTGGTTGTAATTGTTGTTTGGCGGGCCCAGGCGGTGAATTCTAACCCACCAGCTCTGGTGTATGTGGCTGATGCCTTAGCTGCTTGAGCTACAGGCACCAAGCCTCAGATTTCAATTTGGTTCACCACTCCCCTGGCCTGGGAGCATCATGTGGGGCTCAGGGAGGGTCCTGGTGGATGGTCTCTTAACATGCTTCATCTTGGGCAGGCTCTGGGCTTTGAGAGCTGTCTTTTTTGCCCTGGAAACTGTCAAAACAGAAGCTCAAGTTTGCCTGGATCAGCAGAATAAAAGCAGCTTCCATGCTCTATTCACCTTGTGATATTCCTTCTTGTCCTTAGATTTTGTCCTGGTAATTGCTTTATTGTTTTTATCAGCTCTTCAGTGCTTTTAAGAACATATTTCTTATATTTTATCTAATATTTTCAACTGTTGATCTAAATAACCTAGCCTGGTATATTCTCAGAAAAGGAAACAAACATCATCATTTTTCTCAATATATTAAATGAGAGATTCCTTTCCCTGGGGTGTATGGAGTTTGAGGTATCTGTGAATGCCCTGGCATTTTATGCAAAGTTTTGTGTTTATGAAGTTTTTCTGGGAAAGATGTCCATAGATTTTATCAGATTGTCAAAAGCACCAATGATGGAGACTCCTCAATGTTATAACTACATCTTTAGAGTTCTATTAGTACTTAGAAATTTCAACTAAAAAAAATGATGTTAGAATAGTTTCAATCTCACAGAAAAGGTACAAGTATAGTACAAAACAATTACTTTATTGCTTTCACCCAGATTCATCAATTGTTAACATCTCTCCCTTTCTCTCTCTCTCTCTCCCAGATGCACACACCCAAATCCACACTTAGTCTTTTTCTGAGCCATTTGGGAACAAGCTTCAGATGTGAATCAATATCATCCCTAAAAACTCTAGTTTGTATTTCCCCAAACAGTGACCTCCCAAATCAGGAAATCAACAATGCTATAAAACTACCATTTACAGATTCTTTTCAAATTTCAATTTTGCCAACCGTCCCAAGGATATCTTTAAAAAAAAATACGCTGGGCCAGATGTGGTGGTTCACACCTGTAATCCCAGCACTCCGGGAGGCCAAAGCAGGTGAATTGCCTGAGCTCACAGTTTCAAGACCAGCCTGAGCCAGAGCGAGACCTTGTCTCTATAAAACCAGCCCTTTTGGTGGGTGCTTGTAGTCCCATAGTCCCAGCTACTTGGGAGGCTGAAGCAAGAGAACTGCTTGAGTCCAGGAGTTTGAGGTTGCTGTGAACTATGATGCCACGGCATTCTATCAAGGGCAACAAAGTGAGACTGTTTCCAGAAGAAAAAAAAAAACCCACACACACAAAAAAACAAAAAACAAAGAAAAGAAAACTAGGGTGGGCTGCATGGCTCAGGGCTGTAATCCTAGCACTCTGGGAGGCCAAGGCTGGTGGGTTGCTTGAGCAAATGAGTTTGAGACCAGCCTGAGTAAAAAGCAAGACCCCCATATCTACTAAAAATAGAGAAACGGGGGCAAGAGGATATACTTGAGCCCAGGATTGGAGGTAGCTATGATCTATGACACCACAGCACACTACCCAGGGTGACAACTTGAGACTGTCTCAAAAAAAAAAAAAAAAAAAATTCTGGTCCAGGATCCCATATTCAGGAACACACACTGAATTTTTTGTTCATGTCTTTTCAGTCTCCTTCAGCCTGAAGAGTTCCTTAAGTCTTTGTCTGGCCATGGCCTTGACAGTTTGAAAGAATACAGGCCATACATTCTGTAGGATTCCCCCTAACCTGAGTGCTTCTCAAGTTTCCTCCTGACCAAACTCAGGCATGGATTCTTGGCAAACTTGGCTTTTCCCATGAGGTTGATCTAGCCCATTACTGTTATGTTAAACATGATCTTACAGGCTCGGCACCTGTGGCTCAACGGGCTAAGGCGCCAGCCACGTACACCTGAGCTGGAGGGTTCGAATCCAACCCCAGGGCCCACCAAACAACAATGACGGCTGCAACCAAAAAATGGCCGGGCGTTGTGGTGGGCGCCTGTAGTCTCAGCTACTTGGGAGGCGGAGGCAAGAGACTCACTTGAGCCCAGGAATTGGGGTTGCTGTGAGCTGGGATGCCACAACACTCTACCCAGGGTGACAGCTTGAGGCTCTGTCTCAAAAAAAAAAACATGATCTTACAGTTTTCTCTTTTGTAACCTTTGGAAAATAGTCAGAAACTATGTCAAAACCCTGCTTCTCAGCTAAACCTCACTCCCAGTCTTAGTGTCCATTAACAGCTCCACCTGAACTACTATGATGGTTGGCAAATGATTTTCTTTCTTTTTTCTTTTTTTTGAGATGGAATCTCAGTATGTCACCTTCAGTAGAGTGCTGTGGCATCACAGCTCACAGCAACCTCCAACTCTTGGGCTCAAGTGATTCTCTTGCCTCAGCCTCCTAAGTAGCTGGGACTACAGGGGCCTGTCACAATGCCTAGCTATTTTTTGGTTGTAGTTGCCATTGTTGTTTGGCAGGCCCAGGCCAGGCTCGAAACTACCAGCTTTGGTGTATGTGGCTGGCGCCCTACTTGCTGAGCTATGGGTGCTAAGCGGGGCAAATGATTTTCTATTTGCATCATTCCTTCTACATTGATTGGTTGGCATGATAATACAAATGAACAGCATTTCTTTCTCCCCACTTATTTGTCAGTGTGAGGTCACAGATTCCTGTTCAATAGATATATCACTGGAAATACTTATTTTCATATTCAAATAGTATGTAAGTTGGCCACAGGGATTACCATTAAGCTGGGTGCTGTGTCCATTTAACATATGCCTACCAGTCTTTGAGCACCTTCTTAATTTCTGGCACAAGATTTTCCATGCTTATTTTGTAGTTTTCAAGTACTCCTGGTTCCTTTCAGTAGAGAGTGGTAATAGAAATCAAAATCTATGGCTGGGTGCCTGTTGCACAGTGGTTACAGTTCCAGCCACATACACTGACGCCCCAGGTCCGGGCCACCTGAAACAACAATGACAACTGCAACAAAAAATAGCCAGGTTTTGTGGCAGGTGCCTGTACTCCCAGCTACCTGGGAGGCTGAGGCCAGAGACTTGCTTAAGCCCCAAGAGTTTGAGGTTGCTGTGAGCTGTGACACCACAACACTCTACTGAGGATGACATAGTGAGACTCTGTCTCAAAAACAAAACAAAACAATAACACACACCCCCACCCCCGCAATCTGTGTTCAGTGTGCTCCTAACTACTGGAGTATCATTGCAAGGAGATCCTCTCAGAGGGCCGAAATGGGAAATACATTTCCTAGTTTATTTTTATTTTTATTTTTTTTAGGCAGAGCCTCAAGCTGTCACCCTGGGTAGAGTGTCATGGCACTACAGCTCACAGCAACCTCCAATTCCTGGGCTCAAGCGAGTCTCCTGCCTCTGCCTCCCAAGTAGCTGGGACTACAGGCGCCTGCCACAACGCCCGGCCA
>CAUYON010197766.1:0-11189 GCA_963573935.1 Arctocebus calabarensis
ACAGCTCACAGCAACCTCCAATTCCTGGGCTCAAGCAAGTCTCCTGCCTCCGCCTCCCAAGTAGCTAGGACTACAGGCGCCCGCCACAATGCCCAGCCATTTTTTGGTTGCAGCCATCATTGTTGTTTGGCAGGCCCGAGCTGGATTTGAACCTGCCAGCTCAGGTGTACGTGGCTGGCGCCTTAGCCCGTTGAGCCACAGGCTCCGAGCCCCATTTATTTCTTTTTGTTGTTGTTACTGTTGCCACAGGTCTTCTTCATAAAATCTTTCCCTAGTCCAATGTCTTCAAGTGTATTCCACTTACTTTCTTCAAGCATTTTTATTGTTTCGTGCCTTAGATTTAAATCTTTTATCCATCTTGAATCCATTTTGTAAGTGGTAAGTGGTATGGGTCCAGTTTCAGTCTTTTACATGTGGTTATCCAGTTTTCTCAGCACCATTTATTGAATAGGGACTCTTTTCCCCAGTCTATGCCCTTGTTTGATTGATTAAAGGTCAGGTGGCGATAAGAGTTTAGTTTAATCTCATGGTTTTCTATTAGGTTCCAAATGTCTATGTCTCTATTTTTCTGCCAATACCATGCTGTTTTGATCACTATGGCCCTGTAGTATAGCTGAAAGTCTGGTAGGGTAATACCCCTGGCTTTGTTTTTATTACTAAGAATTGCCTTGACTATATGGGGTTTCTTCTGGTTCCATACAAACAAAGAATTGTTTTTTAGAAATCCTGAAAGTATGATCTGTAGACTGCTTTGGGTAATATAGACATTTTTATAATGTTGACTCTTCCCAACCATGAGTATGCTATGTTCTTCTGTTTGTTAATACCTTCTGCTATTTCTTTTCCTAGGGTTTTGTAATTTTCTTTGCAGAGGTCCTTCACCTCTTTTGTTATGTATATTCTTAGGTATTTCATTTGTTTTGAAACTACTGTGAAAGGAATTGTGTCCTTGATTAGGTTCTCATCATGGCTGTCACTGGCATATACAAAGGCTATTGATTTGTGGACATTGATTTTATATTCTGAGACATTGCTATATTTTTTGATCACTTCCAGGAGTTTATGGTTGAGTCTTTGGGGTTCTCTAAGTATAAAATCATATTGTCAGCAAAGAGCCAGAGTCGGACTTCCTCTGCACCCATTTGGATGTCCTTTATTTCCTTCTCTTGCCTGATTGTATTGGCTAGATTGTATTCCAGCACTGGGGGGTTGATTGTATTCCAGCACTGGGGGATGGGGAAAGGGAAGAACAGACAGAGAGATAAGGAGGGAGGGGTCAGGGAAAGGAAAAAAAAAGAAAAGAAAAGAAAATAGTGACTAATTCTCACATAAATTAGATTTATTTTTGACCAAAGTACATTATTTGAACAATAATTTTTAATTCAACTTGTTAATATGTTGTTTAGGATATTGCATCCTCATTTATAAGTGAAATATGTTAGTAATTTCCCTTTACAATAATATATATTTTCCAATTTTATTATCAGGTATATCCAGATGAAGTAGAATGATTTTGAAGTATTTCTTCTTTTTCTATTGTCTAAAAGATTTGGCATGATCTGTTTTTTTGAAATTATCTTTTACTTCTATTTATAAATATTAGTTGTCTATTTTTTGAGATTTTGGAAAAAAAATAATAAGTTAACTGATGACTCTATACTGAGCCTCAGAATCAAAGCATTCTATAATAGATATACTCTTATTTGACAATGTGAAAGTTACTTTCTTTGCAATATTATTGATTAATATTTTGATGCAGCAATAGTCTGATTTCTTTTCTGAATATATTTATCTTTGTTTATTCTATACGAGGTTTTTGTTTTTAGTCTTTTTCTTAAACATTGTTATTGTTATTGTATTTTAAGACTTTTTAAGTCTGTGAAGGCAAAAAGTGGAGACATAATAAACATAAACATGTAAAATTTATCTTCTTTCTCTTTTTTGTTTTCCAATTATTCTCTACTATGATGCAAAAAGGGCAAAATAAAATGCTGTATAAACTTAGAGAATTTCCTATAATTCGAAGGAGAATTTTTAATAATTCTACACTGACATATAAAGGAAGGAAAATAAAAAATATTAAAATGTTACACATAGCAGGTAAAATGTAACATGTAAAAATATAACAGTTTTGATTTTTAGGTTATATGATAATGACTGCTTTAATTTTTCTTTCTCTTTATTTGCTTATTTTTTTAAAATAGGTTTGTATTATTGTTTAGGTAAATCATTATCCAATACTGATTATATGAAGTTTTTAGATTTCATTTTAAAAAATCTTACTTATTGCTTCAACATTTTTCTATTTGTTTATCTTGAATTTTCATACTTATTGTAGAGAACATATTCCAAGGGAAGTCAGATAGAAATTAGTATAAGAAAAGAGATGAAAGGACATGAGAGTAGAGAGGTAAGGGATTACTAGAATACAAAATAAACAAAAGACGAAAATATTACTAAGGGCCTTCCTTTCTACAATATACTGAATTCAGCCTTAAGAAATGAAAGCCAAAGTAGTTAGCAATATACCAGCCTATATAATCTTTTCCTTCTTCTAAATAAAATTTTTATCTGTAAATAAAATCTTTTTCCAATACTAATCTCAAGTAATAATTATTAAAATTTCATAGGAAGGAAGAACCGCCATGTGCAAAATATTCCATCAAAAATGAATGCATAAACCTAAAAATAGTGTCTTATGAGTCTTGCATTGACCTGTAAAGACAAAGCAATTAATGTAGACCAAAACTTGGGACACTGAACTGTGCTTTTTGGCATTAAGATAATAGAGTGCCAGGCATTTGCTCTTAAATGCTTAAGAATATGAAGAAAAAACTTAGAAAAGCCAGATATTTTCCCCTCAGGATAATATTTGTCAACATTGTTTTAAGTCTGTTACTGGGTTATAATCTCTTTGTCATTAATTTATATTGTAAGTAATATAAAGTAAATAGTTTATCTCTCTTGGTTAAAATGATTGCTACATATTTAAATACTATATGTGATCTGGATTTAAATCCAGGTTTTCATGGCAGCCCTGAGATAATTACACGGCTTCACTGTGCTCTCACATCTATAAAACAGGGATCATTCATTCATTCATTTATTCAACTCATATGTGTTGATTATTACACCTGTCAAGATAAGTCGTGTTATACTGTGATGACATAAACTCCCCAATTCTTAGTGGCTGCATACCACAAGCTTACTTTCCTATTGTGAGAATCCATTCTAGGTCTGGGAAGCTTTACATAACAATTCTACTCCAAGGGTACACTCAGCATCCCAGGCTACTTCAATATTTTGACACCTACATACGAACATGAGCTTCTAAGATCTTCACACAAGGGAGAAAGCAGTGACTGAAAATTTGAGTTAACAATTAAATGCAACCACCAAGAAGCAGCATACAGATTTTCACTCACATTCCTTTGGAAAAATGTGTCATATGACCACCTCTAACTTCAGAGTGGCAGGAAAGAAATCCATCTGTGCTCTTATACAATAAAAAAATTGATAGGCTCCCATTTGGCAGTAAAAGCACTGAACCAATTACATTCACGGTGTTAAATATTATTCCTAAATTATTAGCTGGGACAATATACTGACAATTCTAACTTGTGGATTTCATAAATCTTAAATTGTAGTGATAGTAATGAGGGCAGCAGTATTTTGAGAAAAAATAGAGATAAAATATATAACCCATCACAGAGCAGTAAGTGTTAAAGGGGAAAAGGAAATAGGCTAAATGGGATAGCACGTAAAAGAATGAAGATGGTAATAGTTGCTTATTTTTTATATGTAAAGTTGGAAGGCATAGAATACTGTACTGATAAGATGATACTGAATAGGAACCTAGAGGAAGTGAGGCAGATAGCTACACTATTTGGGAGAGAGAACAGCAAACACAAAGGTAAGGTCATGAAGCAGGGAAGGGTGTAGCCATAGCATATCAGGCAGCAAGTTGATGAATGATGACAGCAAAGTGGTAGAATAAAAACATCCCATCCTTTGATCCCACACAGCAACATATATGAATCAAAATATCTCTTTAAATAATATATGGATCAAAATATCCTTTTAAATGGTCTAGAATCCAGTTAAAAAATTGCAATACTCCAGATGAACAAAAAAATGAGAACAGCCACTTTGAAACTAGTAAAAAGAGTGCAATTTCAATTTACCTGTGTTAACTCGTCCCCTAAGCCAGCATAGTGCAGCATCTAGAGAGATGGCCTCAGCCAGCACCTCCTCCTTCAAAACTAAAAAGGGAGTGGAGCATGCCTCCCATCTCCTGTTTTTTTATTGCTTTGCCCAAGTGGCCAGTTTCTTTCTTATGTCACAGGGTGTACTGATAAAACTGGCATGGCTCAGATGCCTGGGAAAAGTTTAGATAAAAGGAAAAGGGCAGGCAGATTTTTGCAGCCAGACAGCTCTGTGATATTGAGAGTTTGGCATAGTTTCCTGGGGAAAGCCAAATACAAAGGAAAAGGAACAAGCAGCTCACTATATCCAGCATTACTCTGCAAGATTTGGAGAAGGCACAGAGGTCCTATCTTCTCCATAGAGAAGGGGAGACATGAATGGAGTGTGCTGCCAAGGTCATGAGGTGTAGTATAGTCGTCAAAACAAAAGAAGAAGTCAAACGTTATAGGAACCTGAAAAAAAAACAAAACAGTAAAGTCCTCTAATTAAGAATTTTCACACACAAGTCTAGATGAAACAAAATCCACAGAAAAGGATGGAAACTCTCTAAGAAATTCTCTCCTGATTAACTGATGAAAATCTTTTCCTGTCCAAGTTCAGTAGTGGTGGCTTTTATTCAAATGCATGAAAACCAACACAAGTTATGAGGAATAAGAGGAACCAGGGAAACATGACATAAGGAAAATAAAATCTCCATAAAATCAAGAATTAAAAAATGGAGTTTCATGCACTTTCTGATGAAGATTTGACATAATCATTTTAGAGAAACTCATTGAGTCACAAGTCAACACAGACAGATAACAAAATCAGAAAAATATATAGGAACAAAACGAAAATATCAACAGAGTAGTAAAAAGTATGAAAAATGAATCAAACAAAAATTCTGGAGCTGCAAAACACAGTATCATAACCAACAAATTCACTGGAGAGCTTCAACAGCAGACTTTCCTGATTTTCAGATTAAAGTCAGGAAGCTAAAATGCAGGTTATTTAAGTATTAATTCAGAAGAGAAAAAAATAGTGGAAGAAAGTCTGAGTGAATTATGAAACACCAAGAAAGAAAAAATATATATGTATAATATTAAAGTCTCAAAAGGAAAAGATTTTAAAAAAGGGAGAAGAAAATTTAATTAAAGAAAGTATGGCTGAAAATTTTCCAAATCTAAAGAGAAACATAGATTTCTAGGTTTATGAATCTCAAAGACATCAAATACAAAGAACCCAATGACGTCTATACCACGACACATTATAATCAAATTGTCAAATGTCAAAGACAAAGAATTTTAAAAGCAGCAATAGAAAAGTAACTTTTCATATACAAGGAGGCGTGTATGATACTGCCACTGCATTTATGAGGAGAAATTTTGCAGACCAGTAAATTAGGGTGACATATTAAAGCTGCTGCAAGATAAACAAAACAAAACTGCCAAACAAAAATACTTTGCTAAACAAAAATGGCCTTCAAAAAGAAGAAGAAGTAGTGGCTTTCCTATACACGCAAAGCCAAGAGAATTGATCTTTATTATATACGATTCATAAAAATTGTTTGAAGAGAATTCTTCGAGTTGAACAACAGAACACTACACGGCAACAAAAGAACATGAAAACATAATACTAGTAAAGTCAAACATATAAACAAATTGACAATACTGCAGCAGTCTAATGATGGTGAAAAGGAAATTTTAATTCTAGTATAAAGTTAAAAAACAAAAAGTATTAAGATTAACTACAATAGTTTATTAATGGATACACAATATAAAAAATGGAAAAATATGACATCAGTAACACAAAGTATGACTGTGGAAAAACAAAAGTATAGTTTTTTTGTTTGTTTTGTTTGAAGTAAGATTTTATTACCAGCTTAAATAGAATGTTATATTGTATAGAAGCCTCAAGATATTAAAAAGGAAAATACCTACAGAGATACCCAAAGAAAAATCAAAAAGGACAAAAGTTAATCAGTTAACAAACATAACAGGAGAGGAAAAGAGATAGAAGGAACTGCAAACTGACTGAAAATTAAAATAACAATGGTAAGTACTTGATTATTAATAGTTACCCTACACATGAGTGGATAAAATGCTCAATCAAAAGAAACAGAGTAGTTTATGGATTAAAAAAAAAGAAAACAAGTTCTAACTACATGCTGTACATAGGAAATTCAGTATCTTACAGTAAGGTCAGTGTAGACAGAAATGAATAAAAAGAAAAAAAGGTAGAGATGCAAATAATTCTAAGAAAAAACTACACCTTTTTCAAACAAAATAGACTTTGAGTCAAAAACTGTCAAAGGAAACAAAAGGGTCATTATATAATAAAGTTTCAATTTACCAAGAATAAATAATAATTATATGCATATACGTACACAACTTCAGTATACCTAAATATATAAAGCAAACATTGACAGTAGTGAAGGAAGAAATAACTTAAAATATAATTGTAGGAGGAGATTTCAATATCCCACTTTCAGTAATGGATAAACATCCTGATAGAAAATCAATAAAGATATAGTGAATTTGAGCAATGCTATAGAGCAAGTGGATCTAAGAGACACATCTGGAACATTTCATCCAATAGCACAGGTTCTACATTCTTCTCAGGTCCAAGCAAAACATTCTTCAGGATAAATAACATGTTAGTCAAAACAAATCTTAACAAATTTAAGAATACTGAAACCATCCCAAATATGTTTTTCAACAACAATGGATGAAACTACAATTTAATTACAGAAGGAAAGCCCGAAAGTTTACAAATATGTTATTAAGTAAGAAATCAAAAGAAAAGTTTAAAAAAATCTCAAACAAATTTAAAAAATATATAACATTACCAAAAAATTGTAAGCTATAGCAAAAATAGTGCTATGAAGAAAGTTGAAAGCAAAAAAAGAAAGATCTTAAATAAATAACCTGTCTTTACATATCAAAAAACTAGAAAAAGAACAAACTCTTCCATTCTTAAAACCTGATTAAGGGTATGGTGTATTCTTGTAGTATCTTCAAAGCAGCCCTGCCCTTCCGCACATTGCTTTAAAGGCCTTAGGAAGTTGACCAGTGCTCTTTGCTTCTGTCTTTCTTGAGAATCACAGACACTAACTCCCCTGGCCAAACACCAGTGCTGCAGGGAAGGCTGCAGGTGCCATTAGGACTACGTTCAGAGTTGGAGGAGGATGTTTTCTTTCAGGGCCAGCAAGGCACACATGTCCTGAATGCTGCCCAATTCATAAAATCAAATAAAATCAATCAGTATCTTAAAAAATTAAAATGAATTAATCGAACAAACTAAGCTCAAAGTTAGAAGACAAATAATAGAGATTAGAGCAGTAATGAATAAAATAAATGTTACAAAGACAATAGGAATGTATAAAACCAAGCTATTTTCTTGAAATAATACAGTTGGCAAATCTTTAGTTGGAATAATTATGAGGAAAAAGAGAAAACTTATACAGATCAGAAAAGAAATAGGAAATGTTCCAACTAGTGACACAGAAATAAAAAGGACTGTAAAGAACTGCTATGAACAATTATATACCAACAATTGAATCACCTAAAAGGAATAAACAAATCATGAAAAAATAGATATACTCTTCCAAGACTGAATCATAAATAAATAGAAAATCTGAACAAAACAGTAATGAATAAGGATACTGACTCATTAATAAAATCCTCCTAATGAAACAATCACCACCACCACCACCCAGGACCAGATAACTTTACTGATGAATTCTACTAAACATTTAAAAATAATTAATATCAATAGTCTTTAAACTTTTTCAAAATATAGAATAACCAAGAACACTTTCAATCTCATTTTGTGAAACCAGTATTACCTTAATACTAAAACCAAAGATACTACAAGAAAAGAAAACTGCAGACCAATATCCCAGTGAACATAGATTTAAAAAATACTAACAACTGAAATTTAACAGCCCATGAAAAGATGTATACCCCATGATAGAGAGATATTTTCTCCTGGAAAGAGATATTGGCTCAACATATATAAATCAACTAATATATACACTTCCGTAACAGAATGAGAATAAAAATCACACAATCACCTCAATAGATGCAGAAAAAGTATTTGATAAAACCTGACATCATTTCACTATGGAAAAAGAAAACGCTCAACAAATTAGGTATAAAAATAAATAAACTCAACATAAAAAAAATCCACCCATGAAAAGCAGAGCTAATATCATCTGAGGTATGACAATTAAGTTCACAAACTTATCCTAGAAAAAGTGGTACGTACCTCATTGTTGAATATCAATACAGTCACCTCCAAAGTGTTCACCTTGGAAAGCTATGTATCAACCTAGCCCACCACTCAAAGCAATTTTGGAACCCTTTTTCTGGAATAGCCATCAAAACTGTCGTCACATTACCTTGATGTCTGGAATGTCATCAAAATGTCTGCTGTTCAATATTTCCTTTATCTGCAGGTAAAGAAAAAAGTCACTAAGGGCCAGATGAGGTAAGTAGGGAAAATGTTTCAATACAACTGTTTATTCACTGGCTAAAACTACCTCACAGTGCCATGTGAGCTGCCCCATTGTCATGGTGCAAGAGCCGTAAGTTGTTGGCCAAGATTTTCAGTTAAGATTTTCCTTCTCTCCACCTTCACACCATCATCTTCAGCTATGAGGCTTTGTGATGTGGGCTATTCTCACTGCTTCTGGTGATATTTCAGGGTGGTTTTGATTTGTATTTCTCTGATGATAAGGGAAGATGAACATTTTTTCAGATGGTTTTTAGCCATTCATCAGTTTTCACCAGAGAAGGTTCTGTTGATATCCCTGGCCCAATGGTATGTTTACTCTTTTTTAATTGATTAATTTACATTCTGTGAAAATTCTACTTATCAACCCTTTATTGCAATGTATTTTCCCATTCTAAGGGTTGTTTTTTGCTTTACTTGCTGTGTTATTACCTGTGCAGAAGCTTTTTGGCTTAATTAAGTCCAATTTGTCAATTTTTGTTGTTGTTGTAATGGCTGCTGAAGTTTTTGTCATAATTTTTTTCCCCAGTCTGGCATCATCAACAGTTTCCCCTTACACTTTCTTCCATGATTTTTTATAATTTATGTCTTAGATTGAAGTCTTTTATCCATTTTGAGTGAATTTTTGTAAGTGGAGAAAGGTGTGGGTTGAGTTTCAGTCTTTTACCTGTGGTTATCCAGTTCTCCCAGCACCATTTGTTGAATAGGGATTCTTTTCTTCTTTGTATGTTTTTGTTTGGTTTATCAAAGATCAAATGGCAAGTAGAAACTTGTTTCATCTCTTGGTTTTCTATTTTATGCCATATGTCTATGTCTCTATTTTTATGTCAATGTCATGCTTTTTTGATCACTTTGGACTTGTAATGTTGCCTGAAGTCTGGTAGGGTGAGGCCTCAGGCTTTGTTTTTATTATTAAGAACAGACTTGGTTATGTTTTTTTTTTTTTTTTTCTGGTTCTACACCAAATTAAATACTATGTTTTATAGTTATTCAAAATATGATGTTGATATTTTAATATGGCTTACATTAAATCTGTAGTCTGCTTTGGTTAGAATAGACATTTTGATAAAGTTGATTTTTCTCAGCAAGAGCATGATATGTTCTTCCATTTGTTAGTGTCTTCTACAATTTCTTTTTTTAGCTGATGGGACTGGAAACAAATACAACTTTTTTGGGAAAAAGTATGGGGAATCCTCAAAGGACTCAAATTAGACCTCCCATTTGATCCTGCAATCCCATTACTAGGCATCTACCCACAAGAAAAAAAAAAATCATTTTATCATAAGGACATTTGCCTTAGGCTATTTATTGCAGCTCAATCTACAATTGTCAAAATGTGGAAACAACTTAAATGTCTACCTAACCAGAAATGGTTTAAGAAGCTGTGGTATATGTATACCATTCAGCTTTACATTTTTTGTATTAACCTGGATTGAGTTGGAACATATTCTTCTTAGCAAAGCATCACAGGATTGGAGAAGCAAGAATCCGATGTAATCAGTTCTAATATGAAGGCAGTAGATGATCTAATACAAGGCGAGGAGTGGTGGGGGAATGAGGGAGAAGGTAGAAGGAAGGAAGGAGGGGGCTGGGGGTTATTGTATATGGCACATCTCTTGTGACTGGGACACAATTATAAGAGAGACTTTATCTAACAAATGCAATCAGGGTAACATAATTTTTTGTACCTTCAATGAATACCAAACAATCAAAAAAAAAAAAAAAGATTTTCCCATTTTTCTATGGATGGTTACTTGGTAAGCTATGCTTCTCTCCAATGATTTTTGATGCATAATTTGTTGAGTTTTTGCAATGTTTTCATCAGTTCTGTTTGTTACTGACCAAACTGATCTCTCTTTATCAGTGACATTTTCTTACCCTTGAGAAAAATATTTATGCCATTAGAACACTTGACATTTTCTTCATGACAGTCCCCATAAACTTGAACTAATATGTTTTTAACTTCACTTTGACGCTTGCCAACTTTAACAAGAAATTTAATGTTTCTTCATTGTTCTATTTCAAGCTCTGACATTCTTGTGACAGCACACCAAAAAAGCACACAACAATAATGAATGCCACTGAGGAAGACACCGCCACATGTTGACATGGACACAATTGTGAGCTGCTGATACATTAAAGGTATAAACCCTTACAAAGTTGTTTGAACAGCGCTGCTAATGTAAGTATCAAGTTTGTGAACTTGATTGGCAGGCCACATACTCCAAGATCAAGAACAAGACAAAAGTACCTACTTTTTCTACTTCTATACAACACAGTATAGGAAGTTCTTTAAAAAAAATTAATTAGGTAAGAAAAAAAAGGACATCAAATCAAAAGAAAGTTATCCAGCTCCAGAATGGAAGAAAAAGTATCCAATGTACTCAGCCCTAATATGAAGCTAATTTATAGCTTTCATATGAAGGCTAAAACCCAATTATAGCACAGGAATACAGGGATAGGGGAAAGGGAGGGGAGGGGGAGGGGGA
>CAUYON010197768.1:0-20126 GCA_963573935.1 Arctocebus calabarensis
TTATATAGTGATCAAGAAAATGCCATGAAGGCTATCTCTAACAGTATGATCAAAATATTTCTGATTGTATATGAAGCACATTGTGCCCTATGATTGCACCAATGTACACAATTATGATTTAATAAAATTATTAAAAAAAAAAAGACAGACAAAAAAAAAAACTAAAGATCAGCTCCTTATCCTGATCTTGGACACTCTCATAGAGCAAAGACTTTCCATTTTCTGACTAAATGCTCAGAATGTGCCATCAGGCCTGTTAGGTATCAACGTAAAATTCAAAGGGCGGCACCTGTGGCTCAGTGAGTAAGGTACCGGCCTCATATACCAGGTGGCAGGTTCAAACCTGGCCCCAGCCAAATTGCAATTAAAAAATAGCTGGGCGTTGTGGCGACGTCTGTTGTCCTAACTACTTGGGAGGCTGAGGCAAGAGAATCATCTAAGCCTAAGAGCTGGAGGTTGCTGTGAGCTGTGTGCCACCGCACTCTACCGAAGGCAACAAAGTTGCCTCTGTCTCTAAAATAAATAAATAAATAAATATGGTTTCTTTAAAAAATATATATATATACATATAAAATTCAAAGCATCAATGGGCTTAAGGTATAGAAGAAAAATGTCATCCTCACTTACTCAAAGAAAGTAAAAATATTTACCTCCTAGTAAAATACATCATTTTCTTTCATATCTAAAGACCACCTTTTCTTAAACAACCATTAGCCCCTGTCTGGGAATATGCATTTATTATACTCAAACCAGAATAAGCCTACATACCATCTAAAGATCTTTACCATCGCTCTTTCAGAAGTCCCATCATCACAGGCTCTTTCAAGTACAAATACTTTCACACAGGAATGGAAGTAATGTATTAACACAATTTTTTCGGCATCGTAAATGTGACTAAAAACAAACAATTAACAACATTTATCTTTTTTTATTATTCAACCATAAGAAGCAAAAAAAGTATTCAACTGTCACTATGCTTATTTAATGCTCACTGTTTAAAGAGTAAAATCTGTTAGTTACTTGTTGTAAAACACAAAATAGGTGACAAAATATAAGCCTAGAGTAATGCAGTTGTCTCCTTTGTAGAAGGAGATTCATTGCATTATTTCATTTAATTTTTCTATGTATAGGGAAAGAAAAATCAATAACCTAGTTCCAAAAGGGTAGCTAATAAAATTCACTTTGATTGCACATTGAAAAGACAGTTATTTTCATTTCCTTTAATTATACAGAATTTTAAAAGACTTTTTGCAAGTCATTAACAGTAAAGATGTACTTTCATTGACAATTTAGGTAGATAAAATATTCACCGTTGTCTGAGAAAATCATTCCTGTAACTTTAGTAAATGCATAAGCGTGTTTCCAAAAATTGCAAGAAACGAAAGCACAATAATTGGAAAGAATATACATTTACTCTAAGTGAAGCTTGATCACATGCCCAGAGATGAATGTGCAAAGCATAGCTTGATCTCTGCTCCCACAGCGCCTCGAAGTATTTCTGAGTGCCCTGGTTGGGAACATCTGGGTCAGTCCCGTGGCTGACACAACAAAGGCCTAAAGCAGTCATGAAAATAAATGAAATGATGATGTGAACCAATATATTTTCCAGAAACAATGAGGCACTAAGTGTAATAAAAACCAGCATAGAGAAGTCAAAAACAAAAACGAAACAAAACAAAACACTGATAGGGCTTTCAGCAAAACAACAACAAATAAAAACACTAGACCATCTGCTTACTGGTTGCTCACCTGCGACTTCTGGTTACAAATAATATCCAGTGACTCAAATTCACGGGCATCTAGCCCACAAAAGCAAAAAAATGTGATATTGAAAATAAATACTCGAAAAGACTGAGCCACATTACATGTTTTTTTATTTTTTTGCTTTTTGTTTTTTGAGACAGAGCCTCAAGCTGTCACACTGAGTAGAGTACCATGGTACCACAGCTCACAAACACCACCAACTCCTGGGCTCAAGCAATTCTCCTGCCTCTGTCTCCCTAGAAGCTGGGACTATAGGCGCCTGCCACAATGGCCAGCTATTTTTTTTTTTTTTTTTGGTTGCAGCTGTCATTCTTGTTTGGCAGACCTGGGCTGGATTCGAACCCTCCACCTGAGGTTTATGTGACTGGCGCCTTAGCCGCTTGAGCCAGGTGTCGAGCCCACATTACATCTTATTTAAAGCATCTGACCTGCCATGAGAAAGATACTGAGAGGTATCAGCCTCACCTGCAAGTGGCTCAGGAGTGGTGCCTGTGGCTCAAAGGAGTAGGGTGCCGGCCCAATATACTGAGGCGGCAGGTTCAAACCCGGCCCCTGCCAAAAACGGAAAAAAAAAAAAAAAGGGAAAGTGGCTCAGATTTTACACTCACAATTTAAATACCTTATGAGAGAAAGAATAGTCATACACAATGTTACCAAGCAAAAAGTGAGATGAGTCATGATAAGATATTAAAAAAGAAAAAAATGGCACCAGAGCTTAGAGAGAAAAAGATGACTTCTAGCTAAGGTAAGGAAAGGTATCATAGAGGAAGGGGCATTGAAGTTGGGTTTTAAAAGCCAGTTGGAATTTGAAAATGTAGAATATAACAGGCTTCATTTCAGGAAAAAAAAGAAAGAAAGAAAGAAACCAGCATATCCCATCATCACCGCAATTATGTCCAATTATTTATTTAGTGTCCCTGTCCCTAACTAGACTTCAGGTTCTGAGAGGGCTTAGAGTATCACTTTTTCAACAGCCTCCCTAGTACCTTACAGAGGATCTGGAATGTTGCTGACCTTTGGCAAATATTTATTAAAGAATAAATGCACAGAAGTAGGCAAATATGGGACAAATAGTTAAAGTTGCTAGTAAATAAGGAACAAAAGGGACGAAAGAGCATTTAGGGTGAGATCACAGAAGACCTTGAAAATCAAATTGGGGAAAATGTCACATTCTTTGGTTGGTGATAAGCAGTCACTGCACATCTTCCTGGAGTGTGATGACATAACTATAGCTGTGCTTTAGAAAGTACGTGGCAGACTAAAAAAAAAGAGAGAGAAAACGCAGAGAGGCAGGAGATCAGTATAGGAATCTAAATAAAAGATAACAGGAATGTAAACTAGAAAAAAGGCACTGGGAATAGAAAGTTAAAAAAAATAACCACGGGGATATTACAATAGTGAAAGCCAACAGGGCAATCGGTCACCCATTCAACAACATCTTTTGAGCATCTACTATGCATCTAGCAGACCCTGCTGGGAGCTGGAGAGAAGAAAATAAAATAAGCACAGTCCTTTACCTAAAGAGCTGACCTCTGAGTAGTCTCAGTAGACAAAAGGAATTCAGTAAATGAAGGAAAGGAGAAGTCAAGACCTCGCTTACATTTGGGTCTAGGTAGCTAAGAGGAAGCAGCACCGTTCAGAGAACAGAAAGGGACCAGCAGAAGGTGGGTCGGGAAGAGCAGACGGACAATTTTAGATACGTTGGCTTGGTGCAGCATTTCCACGGAAAATGTTCATCAAGTATCTGCAAATCCCAAACCAGAGAACAGACATAGTTCAGAGCTTATGATGTGGGAAACATCTAGCATGGATGTGAGAGCTGACATTGAGAGCAGAAAAAATAAGGAAGGGTGGAAGAGGTAGACCCTTGCAGGCTACCCACATTGAAAGCGATGAGGGGAGGCTGAGGAAAAGGGGAAGGGAAGGTTATCAGGAAATCAAACCAAGACAGAAGAAGATGATCAGAGAGGCAGGGGAAATACAGAGGAGCATATTCCCAGAAGCATGGACCACTCACAGCATTCGTCCCAGCAAGGAAATCAGGGGAAGTTAAAACTGAGAAAAAGACCACTGCACTTGAGAACAAAACAAACTATATTAACAACAGTTGAGGGGGCAGCAGATCAATCACGGGAAATTCAGTTTGCAGGGAGGGAAGTGGTATGGGTGAGTGGAGACCGCCAGAGCAAACTGCTCTCCTGGAGTCTGATAGGGAAGGAAAGAAAATAATGGGACAATAGTTTGAGCCACAATAGAACATGATTTTTTTTTTTTCAGCTGGGAGAAGACTTTTTTGAGCATGGCTTTAGTTGGAGGGAAAGTGGACAAAGAAATAAAAGCTGCAATTTTTTAGAACAGGAGAGAGCGGAGTTAGACTAGAAGAGGATCCAAAAAAGACCCAAATTAAAGATGCATAACGTATTTGATTTATTCCTTCAAAAATGCATAAAATATTTGATTTATTCATTCAAAAAATTACTTTGCCATACATTCTAAACTGGAGAGGAAGCTAGAAGTGTCCCGAGGTCACAGAGCTTAGTAAGTGTGGGCTTCCAGAGCAAATGGAAGAATAAGGTGGACATTCTCCCCTGGTGAGTAACGGCCATGCCGTTTGGAAGGAGTTGTCCCACCGCTAGCAAAAGGATGACCCGGCATATACTCAAAAATCAGCATAATTTTTTTTTTTTTTTTGAGATAGTCTATGTCACCCTCGGTAGAGTGCCATGGTGTCACGGCTCACAGCAGCCTCAAACTCTCGGGCTTAAGTGATTCTCTTGCCTCAGCTTCCCAAGTAGCTGGGACTACAGGCGCCTGCCACAGTGTCCAGCTATTTGTGGTTGTAGTTGTCGTTGTTATTTAACCAGGCCGAGTTCAAACTCACCAGCCTCTGTGTATGGTGCCCTAATCACTGAGCTACTGGCACTGAGGTGCCAGGCCAAAATTCAGCACAACCTTATCTGTCCTGTCAGGGTATTTGGTTTGGGAATGGGCACAAAACGCAGGTGGGTCCTCTCAGTATGAAACCTGGGCCTTTGATCTCATGGAAAGCAGCAGCTGCAAATGACGAAATGTGCTGCGGAGAGGTCTGGGATGGCTGCGTAACACATGGGAGGACAGAGCTGAGAGAGCTGTGAATTTAAAAACAAAATGAAGCTCCGATCAAACCACATCGAAAACCTATCCCTTCTTTTCAGCTACGTGACCCAATAAATCCCTTTCCCTGAGGCCAATTAAGTAGAGCTTTTGATAATTGCAAGTGAAAGCATCCTAATTACAAATTAGATGTCACCATAGGCATCCGTATAATAAATATAACGAAATGGTTATAAAACCGTAACAGGACATAGGACCTTCCTGGTGCAGATCTCGGGCTCTTGCTGTCCGTGGTTCTAAGCCTTCGACCTACAAATGCCTCCTTCTCTCCTAACACTTTCTGGGCCTCTCACTGCTCCTCCTCCCAAGGTGGCTTTTCTCTTCACCAATCCCTAACCTCCCTGGGACCATCGTGGCATTCCTCCTCTTGGCAGCATCCAAATTCGCCACTTCTTCACACTTATCAAGTTTGAGGGGCCTATGACTTCAATGACAGCCACCATTAAGGGAATTGGTAGGCCCGGGCTTAAGTGATATCCTTTCGGGAAGTCTGTCTATGTAGCTGGCCCAGCCCAGAATTTCTTGCTGTTCCTATCAGCCTGGCCAACTTCTCTTCCTCCGAGACTCACAAAGCGTGTCTCTGGAGGTCACTGCAGACCCCCTCCCCATTAGCCCTTGGCCCGCAGTGCTGCCTCTGAGGAGGGTTCCCTTGACATTGCATACACAACGTAATGCTGTCCATTCTGGGTCGAGGACTGCAGGTTACGTGTGTAGAACTGACCTGTAAGAGGGAAATGGAAGTCACTTGTGTTAAGGAAGAATGGGCATGCACTGATACATGGCTTCAGGCATGATCAGATTTCTCAAGAATTGCAAGACCTTTTCCACATTCTTACTTAACCTATGAGGACTGTATCCTTAGGCTTTTGTGACACTTAGAATGGACTGTTAGGGAAGCTCTAACATCACAAACTTACTATCTTACCATTCTGTAGGTCCAGGTAAGCTTCACTGGTCCTCTTTTCAGGGTCTCACAAAGCCAAATTAAGGTGTCAAGCAGGTTGGGCTCTTATTTGGAAGCTCTGGAGAATAAGATCCGGGCTCACTCAGGTTGTTGGTAGAATTCAGTTCTACGCAGCTACTGGACTGAGGCCACCACCTCTTTGCAGGCTAATGACTGAGGTTGCCCTCAACACCTAGACACTGCCCTCCAGCCTTTGTCTGTGCTCCCTACAGGTGCACTGGATCCTTCCAATGTTTGAAAATCTGACTTCTTCTAATAGCACCTCTAGAAGGTGTTCCTTAAGGGTTCACGACTGTATTAGGCCTACCCAGAGAATCTCCCTATCTTAAGGTCAACTGATTAGTAACCATAATTATATTTCAAACCCCCTTGTGCTATATCACCTAACCTAATTATGGAAGTAATTCAGAGTCCTGAGGATTAAGGCTGAAAAATCTTAGGGGGGCCATTTCAGGACTCTGCCTCCCACATGCCCACATTTAAAGTTAGAGAAGGATCTGAGAGCTAAAAGACCTTGAGGAAGATTTTAAATAGAATCTTGTATTACAGAAATTACCAAGAATTAGGAAAAGTATGGCAAAAAAGAAAGGATGCCTTTTCTTGGATATTGGAAGAAAGAATGAAAATAAAAAGGGAAGAAGGCATAGGCAAAAGACACACTTCGTGCCAGCTATTTACTTTGCCAAAATTAGCATCATTCTAATTTAGACACAAAGAGACATATTCTCATATTCTGGGTTCTTTGAAAAAGTTCTTCCATATGGTTCCCCCTCCCTGGAGTGACAGCACCCAGCGTAGCCTTGCACATATTGGGAATTCAATTAAACACTGCTGACCATCTGATCAGAACGCAGAGGCTGGAGTAGCTGACTCAATGTAAACATACGGCTTAGTTCCCATCAAAAGAAAAATCAAGACACTGTCTTCTCCTCCCCAACATTGCACCTCCTTTGCAATGCAGGAGAGAAAACAGAAGTGAACTAACAAAAATAGAATCGTGTAACAAAGATTAGGGAACCGGCAAACTGGAATACAAAATTTCTTTAATTTTATCACAAAATCAGAATTCTTCATCTAAGGATCCATTGTAGATACCGCCTTCGTAATTCAGTTCAATCAGATCAACACTTACAGAATACGCTTCAGGGTGCTTAAGATGAGGAAGACACGATCTGAGCGGCTGCTAAGGCTGGGGGATAAGAAAAGCACACAAAGGGCTTTAACGTGGGGTTGAGCTACATTAACTGTTAAAAGCAAAGGAAAGAAAACCACTTTAAACCCTCTCAAGAACCATGTGCAGTATTTATAGATGAGAAAAGCCAAGGCTTAGGCAGGTTTAAAAAATATATATTTTTTCAAGGTCATATAGCAAGTATACTGTAAGGTATAAATTTAAATTCAGGACTGACTCCAAAACTCAATCTCTCCCAAGGAAGGGTCAAATCACCTCTGGCTGGATATCTGGGTGGGAGTTTGGAGGCTAGTGGAGAGAAACCAGGAATGATTTCTTAGAGCAGTGTCTATTTCAGACACTGAAAGAACTTAGAAAGATATATACAATATATATGCAATTCTGAAAAGCTGAGGCAGTAAAGAAAGAGAACATTTCCAGAGAACAGCAAAAGGTATGGCAGAGACAAGAAATCAAGGTCAACCACTGGGGAGTGATGAGTGGGTCAGATAAACTTCAGCACAAACTCTTTACAAATACAGACTGGATGCACATTCTGAGGGCACAAAATTGGGGTTAGTAAGTTACTACAGTAGTTCAGCTAAGAGTCTAAACCAGGATCTCAGCAGCTAAAAAGGAGAAAGGGGGGATGAAAGTAAGGGGCAAGATGGAATATTATATTTATTGTAACAATCAAAGGCAGGCAAGTCTAAAAAGTGAGCGTGGATGAGGAATAGAAAATCACCCCTGTCCTGCCTGCTCTTTGCCCTGTAGTCCAGGAGTTAGCAAACTACGGCCCACAGGCCAAATTCAACCCACCATCTGCTTCTGAAAATAAAGTTCTATGGGAATACGGCCCTCCCCTTCATCAGTGAATTGTCAATGGCTGCTTTCATCCAACTAGGCCCACAAAACCGCCAACATTTCTTTCTAGTACTTCATAGAAAAAAAACTCTTAACGCTCACTCTAGTTCCATACCCCAGAAGTCACTGTTCCAATTGTTTGAGTAGTTTCTTCTGGTCTGAATATTAAGTACATATGGCTATTTCTTGACTGATTTTCAAGATCATTTGAGTTCCTATTATAGTAATTGAGACTCTCTTACACCATCAGCCTTTCCTGCCTCCCTCCCTGCTCCCCCTCACACCATACACATGGTCCTCTCCCCATATAAATACCATAGCTCCATAGCTGACCACCTCCCAACACTGGCCACCTCCCTAAGTTGATGTAATTTGCACCTACTGGACACGCAGCACGTGTACGTATCAGTACAGTAGACCTCACTCCTTATGTTGACCAGTTTGTTACAGTCCCTTGGGTGGCCAACTTACAGAGGTTCTGCTGTATACATTTAAATCAGTAGTTAGCCTTTACAACATTGTCTTGACTACATAAGCATTCTTCATTACTGAGCCAGATAACGTAATATAATTATGTTTCCACGTTTATAAAAACGTTGCCTTTTTTCTGGAGTTAATAATTATCACATTCGTTTGACTTGCTTAGTTTTTCATTTACCTATTTTCATTTACCAAGGTCAATGCAGTTATCACCCACAGATTTTTTTTTCCCCCCAAAATGCTCAAACATATTGAATACTTCAGGTTTTTTTTTCCCCCTCCCTAAATCCTCTCATAACCCTCCACCCTTTTTCTCTACTCTAGACTGACGCTCTCCAAGCCTAGTGGACAGCTGCCTTCCTGGAACTTCTCTCTGCCCTCCCAGATTGAATCCTTTGTTTCCTTCATCCTCTGTCTTTCTCCTTAATGATTTTCTCCTTCCTTTTATGGAAGTTCATCCTCCAAAAGTTTTCTATGAAAGGATACATAAAACAAACTTTTTAATCCTTTTAGACCTTAGAATTTCTTTATTCTATCCTTGTATCTAATTAGTAGTTTCAGGTGAAAATAGAAATCTAAGCTGAAAAATATTTTCCCTCCAAATTTTCCAAGCACTACCCCACTGTCTTCTATCATTCAGAATTGCTATTAAAAATGTGATGCTATTCTGATTTCCATTCACCTCTATGGAACTTATTTTAATGTTTTCTTTTGTTTCATTTTAGACTCTCTCCATAAAGCTTATTTAGGACCTTATCTTATTTTTTATTTATTTATTTATTTAGAGACAGAGCCTCAAGCTCTGGGTAGAGTGCTGAGGTGTCACAGTTTACAGCAACCTCCAACTCCTGGGCTCAAGTGATTTTCTTGCCTTGGCCTCCCAAGTAGCTGGGACTACAGGTGCCCACCATAATGCCTGGCTATTTTTTGGTTGGAATTGTCATTGTTGTTTGGCAGGCCTGGGATGGATTCAAACCCACCAGTTCTGGTACTTTAGCTGCCAAGCCCAGGACCTTATTTTAATTCATGACGCTCTTAAATTTCAGAACATGGCTCATCTTTTCATAAGACTTAAGAAAAGACTTGAGACTCTGGAGACTTGTATCTACCAGTGCTGGGAAATTTTCTTCTGATATTTCTTCAGTAATTTCTTTCATTCCTTTTTCTTGCTCTCCCTATCAGCTGTCTGTTGCCATAACAATGTTGCATAACAAACCAACCTAAAACTCAAGGGCCTAAAATAATAACCGTTTACAACTGCTCCTGAGTCAGCTAGGCAGTTGCACTGATCTTGGCTGGATTTGGCTAGGCAGGTGTTTCTGGTATTGGCTAGACCTCACGCACGTATTTGTGGTAGGCTAGCTGTTAGCTGAATTAAAATGGTATTAAGCAGGACAGGGCCCTGTTCCATGAGTCTCATCCTTAAGCATGTTCTCATGAGAATGACAGTGGCATCAGACACTTTATACATTTATCAAAATATCACACTATACCCCATTAATATGTACAACTATCTGTCAATTAAAATAATAGAAGTGGGGAGGGGGGGTTATGGTGTATGGCACACCTCATGAGGTGGGATACAATTATAAGAGGGATTTTACCTAACAAAAATGCAATCCGTGTAACCTAATTCTTTGTACTCTCAATGAACCTGAAACAAACAAAAAATAATAGAAGTTTAAAAAGTGCTTTTTTCAACCTCTGTTGTATCAAGTTTTCTATAACACAATTGACCAAATTATATCATATAAACAAATCCAGAGTGGGCACTGAAGGGTACCATTGAAGAAGCTAAGGAAATTTCACCTCCAAAATATGATTCCTTGGTATAAAGAATATTTTAAGTGAAAAGGCTAGTAACTTGATTTAGAATCAGAAAAGGCTGCCAAACTTCCTTATTACATAGGAATAGACCTGACCCTAAGGTCATTTGAAGCAGGAGACCTGTCTCTCAGGTTAATCTGCAAATCCATCTGTTTTCACCCATCTACTCAAATCTACCCCCTAGCAACCACTTGCTACACACATTCCCTCCAGCAACCAAAATGCTGCAAGTATACTTTCCAGTTTCTCTCTCCCTCCCTCCCTTGTAAAAGGCCTCTTTAAAAGCCACAGACCATCACTAAGACTTTGGGAAATCATTCTTGTGGTTCCCTCCATGTGCATGGTATTTGGAAATAAATCTTTCTTTATTAATCTACCATAACTGTGAGTTGATCTTTTCAGTGAACCAACCTAAGGGAAAAGAGCAAGTTTCACCATGACCCCTACACCACCAAAGGGCTCAGATGCATGGATTCATTTTTGAAATTTCTGTTGCTTATATCTTGAATATGCTATATGAAACCTCTAATTTCCCTTTCTTTCTCTCTTGGGTTTATTTCTCTTTTGTTTTTATTGTTGCTATGGGTGTGATTTCTAGGAGACTTCTTCAATGTTATCTTCAAACTCTTCTAAGTTTTTTTATGTTAATAAATTTTAAATTTCCAAATTATTTTCTTGTTACCTGATAGCTTCTTTTTTCATAGTATCTGTTCTTGTTTTAAGGATACAATATCTTCTCTTATTACTTTAATGAAATTAATGAGAGTTTTTGGAAGTATTCTTCTCCTGGAATTATCTCTGCTTCCTTCAGGAGTGGGTGAAGGGAAGTGTCTAGGGAAGGGTATCTGGGTGATCTTCAGGAGCTTGTACATTCAAACAAGGTTCATATTTACTCTGCTCTGTGTTTTACTCCTAGCTTCAGTGTGCCCACAGCTTCCAAGTGTGGGACTCTAAAAAGCCTGCTTTCTCATCTCTGTCTCTTACAGACACTTCACTTATAACTTCTTCCTTTCACACTCCATCTTCTAAAAATTTGTTAAGCTCATTGATCTGTAATCCCAATTTCTTTATCCTTATAAATTAATACCATTTTAAGTCCTCTACTATTATTTCAGTGAGATTTGGGAAAGGAAAGAAGAGGGGTTCACATGTTCTATCCAACATGTTTAAACAGAAACCCCCTCCATTGGGTTTTGGACACAGTGAGTTTCAAGTGACAATATGATAATAAATCAGAAATCCCACAACTGAAAACACAAGGTAAAGCTCAAGATAAAGATCAGGTTGATAAATATAAACTGGACAGCTGCACATACAGAAGTAGTTTCTCCAACTATCAAAGGAAAAAAGTATTAAGGACAAAAAAATTCAATGATAATGAGAGGATACAGGAGAAGGGTGAGGTCTGGGAAAACAGGTCTTCTCAAGGAGAGCACAAGGATACACTTGCAGGTCTTCTCAAGGAGACCATAAGGATCCTCTCCATGGTGACTCAGCCCTTAGGAATTTGTAAACCTAATTTCCAAAATTTCCAAGTTCTATGAAATACTATAGTTCTGTAGGGGCTGGACTAGCATCTCCTGCTGGATTCAAACTGGCCAATGAGAAGGATACCTGTGGGGGAGAACTTTTTAACTGTCGATAAAAAAGGGAAAGATCAAGCTAGACGGGGAGCACGGCCATTTGGAATTCTTCTATGCTGTAAGCTTCCAGCTGGTGAATAAACCCTTCCTTTTATAAACGTGGTGTTTGGGTGTTCTTTCTCTCCGTTGGGCCTTGTCTTCCTGCAACATAAATACCTCTTCCTTTGAGTTTGAAATAGGTTGTAAGGTTTTCATTGGTCCCCTTGCACTGCCTGGCATTCTTGCCCTTTTCTATTGGCCATTTATTATTATTTTCCTCTGTGGGTCATGGATTACCTGGGTTACCTCATGCCCACTTTTCATGAACCTGTGCGGAGAAGTGGAACAAACCAGAGTGGAAGCAGTAGGGATTAAGGAAATAAAACAGAAGAGAAGACTGGAGAAGAAAGATAGGGTCCTGAGGGCTGACCCAGCTGATTGCTGCCACCAGCACCAAAACACAAAATCAGCTTTATTTTATGGTATCTCAGCAGGGTTGTTCACAGGGAAGTGGCACAGACAAAAGACATATTTTGAGTCTTACAGTATAGTTGGAAAATGTAAATGACTTCGTTAAAAACAGATCATCCGTTAATGGTTTCTACTTCATTAAGGTGTTAAAAAGGGAAAGATCACAACGATTTCTGCATAGTTCCTGAAGATTAACTAGACAAAAAGCTATATGACTTTTGGCGGGGGGTGGGGGGGGGCCATGAAGAAAGGAGTATGGTTGTTTTGGGAAAGGAGTAGTAGTTGGGGGTTCTTTGAATACTCCTCAGGGTGCCCTGCTGCCTTATGGTCCACTCTCCACACTCACTTTCTTTCCCCCTTTTTAAAGGGGAACTGTTGAGTGGTGCATGTTCCTATGGGTCCTCCAATCATACTGGCTTGTCTTTCCTCCTGTCCCCCTTGAAACCCCTTTATTTAGGTCTCTTCTTAGCATTCAATCTCTGCTTTCACAAACATTTTGAGACTATTTAGAGATGGTATACATTACGTGAAATGTTACTTCATTATATACTGTACATGACAATACTGTTATCAGAGGAATTGAGCTACATTCAGAGGCATCTACCAACCTTTCTCCTTGCATTAATTACAAGATAAATAATTCCCTTTTTTAGGAAACAAATATTTTGTGTGTATGAGATTTCAAAATGTATCAAAATATGATAAGAAAATATAAACATTTCAGTTTGTAGAAGTTATTTACTGAGTCTAAGAGATTGCCAAATTTTCTTGGAATTTGCTAGCTCTTAATTCAGAAAACAGACAAAATGTTAATATTTTCTATTTTTTTAGTGTAAAATAAGCATATCTAATTAGGTAGTTTTCAGTTAACATTCTGGACTATAGACTACATGATTGCCTGTTTTTCTTTCACTTAAGTTGAATTTAGATGGAAGTACAGAGATAGTTTCTATAATTTATTGATAAAGCTTTTCTAATGACTTTAATGGAATATTGAACTAAATAATTAAAAGTTAAACATGTGAAGAACTCCTTATGCAAAGGTACCGAATGGATTCAAAGATATTTAAAAGTACAGAAAATAGTATTATAAGTTGTCATTATGTTGCAGGAAGATGAGGCCCAAAGGAGAGAAAGAGTACCCAAACACCATGTTTATAAGAGGAAGGGCTTTATTTACCAGCTGGGAGCTTACAGCATAGAAGAATTCCAAATGGCCATGCTCCCCGACTGGCTTGGTCTTTCCCTTTTTATCGACAGTCAAAAAGTTCCACCCAACAGGTATCCTTCTTATTGGCCAGTTTGAATCAAGCGGGAGATGCTATTCCAGCCCTTATAGAACTGCAGTATTTCACTTGGAAATTTCCAAGTTCCAGGCAATCTAGTTTACAAATTCCCAAGGGCTAAGTCACCATGGAGAGGACTCTGCAGGTATATTCTTGTGGTCTCCTTGAGAAGACCTGTTCTCCTAGACCTCACCCTTCTCGGGTATCTCTGTCAATGAGATCTTCATTTTAAAATACTTATATCTTAGCTAATTTTCCTATGAGATTAATATTATGCCTCATTTAATGGCAAAATACTTGTTACGGACTTAAGTTCTGAAGTGTTCCTACACCATTAGGTAACTGAAAGATTTCCAGGTTTTTGTAAACAATTGTTCTTATAAATATAAAAGAAAACAATGCTAAAGGATAAGAACTCCCTATCAGACTGAAAGCATCCAGAGAGGAGGAACCACATCTGTCACATTCAACCTACGTAGTAGTCTCTCATGCATGGGGAATACTTTTCAAGACCCAGTGAATGGCTGAATACACAGATGGTACAGTAACCAAGGAGTGAAATGCCACTTACGGTTGATCCGATAACAAAGACAGCTACTAAGTGATTATCAGGTGGGTAGCCTATTACATATTAGCTGGGCAAAGAGATGGTTCACATCTTGGTAGGACAGAACAGAATGGAGCAGGACAGTGAAATATTTCATTATGCTACTCTGAACAGCACATAGTTTGAAAGTTATTAAATTAAAAAATTGTGTAAATAAATAATTCATATTTTCACACTGTGGTTGACTGAGGAGAACAAAACCATAAAGGTGGGGGGTTGGGGGGGGAGAACTGCTGTATTCTCACTGCCTGGTAAAGTCCCTGACACTTAGTAAGTAATCTTTTTAGTAAAGTTAAGAAAACCTACTTTTAGGTTTCATCCATCTCTCTTATAAGATGTATATCAAAAAGAAGGATAAAATATTCCAAAAGGAAAGTGTATCTCTTTCTATCAACTCTGGAAAGACGATAAGAGAACATTTGAGGTATCAATATCCAAAGATTAATTGGATTGCAGGAACAAAATTGTGGCCATAAAAAAAAAAAAAAAAAGAATAGGAGTTCTTTGAGAAATTATAAGTGCCCAGAGCATTGGGTATGCAAAGGAAAGCAAGGGTAAGTTATGTTGGAAGAAGGGGAATTTTTGAAAAGGGAAAGCATATTTGGAGTTGTACTTATAAATAATGATTAACTGACAGTAGTCTGTATAAAATGGACTGGCTCCAGAAAAGCATGGAGAACATTAATATAACTATTTATACTTTTACTTATTACTGCCATGAGTCACCCAAAGTTATCAGCTATTTATATTTCAACAATTAAATGACAACTTTGTATTCAGTTGCTATACTATTAACAAATTGGTATATTAGATTCCAGTTATCAATTATTTGGTAATTTGCTCCTCTTTATTTATAAATCCCAGAATGTGTTCCAGGACTTAGAATCTAAGAAGTCACTTTTCCAAAACACAGTCCATGTTATATGAGCTATGTTAAAGTGAAACTAATCTTAGTTTTTGCATTTCACATTTCAGAAAGTGTTAGTTAGCCAGGTCGTGATATGTCTTTTTCACATACATGTGAATATAAAAATAGCACCATATATATAAAACTTCTTTTCTTGGCATCTGAAAAATATTATTTTTCCCTATATTTATTTTCTATTGCTTTACTTTTCCATCACCAACTTAGTGAGATCTGGTCTCTTGCCCTCAGGTAGAACATCTATCTATTAAGGGAATGAATGATTTCTGGTGTAGTCAGATCTAGGGAAATAATTGATATAAGAGAAGCTGCATAGTATAAAAGTTGACAGCTTAGATTCAAGCTTCAGAACCTGGATTCAAATTTTAGGTTTTTCACTAAATAGGGCTTCTTAATCTCTGTGCCTCACTTTCTACATCTATAAAATTAGGGCAGCAATTATACCAGTACTTCATAGGGCAATTGTGATGTTAAAATGAAGTAATACATATAAAAGCCCTTAGAATATAGTGGTAAGTAGAAAGCATTCAGGAGTTAATCTGAGAAAGCTCCAGCACCATACTTACATTACTAGAATAGTTCTCAAGCTTTACTGTGTAAATTTTGTTTTATAGTTGTTAACAATTTATTTAAAATGTATATTCATAGGTCATAGCTAAGAGATTTTGACCTATTAGAATAGGGACAAGATCCAGAAATGGACATTTTCAGGTGGCATCACAGATAACCTAATAAATAATACATTTTAAGAAATTCTCCTAAAACTAATGCATTCAGGTATTACTAGTGGCTGTATAAATAGTATAGCTTTGGAAAGAAATTTGACATTTTTATCAAGTTATGAAAACTTAATTAGATTTTAAAATCTCATTATTGATCATTTTAGTGAAGAAATCTTTTTTAAAGCTTATCTATTTCATCTATTTTTTTCTTCTATTTCCAAAATTTTGGTGTCACAGATGACATAGAAATCTAAATTATTATTCTTTTGGAATATTATATGACCATTAAAAGTGCTAATTGTGAATGTTATAGTATCATAGGTAAATATATAGGAAGATAAAAAGCATAATTTATATATATATATCTGTACTTCACATTTGTAATTGTGTGAAAATTTAAATGGATGAAAGTAAAAGGAATATATTCCAATTTAAAATAGTTGATCTAAGTTACAAGGGGAGAAATACACATGAATACATGATGAACTATTTGCAGTGTCATCATTTTATTTTTATCTTATGTTAAACCTATTTCCTCCAAAGTCAGAGATATTGGGTCCTCTCTAGTCCATTAGTTGGTAAGAGCTCTGACTTCAAGGATGCTTTTGACTCTCGAGATAGAGAAAATGCATTAAGTATCAATAAAAGTCTAGAACTTTAGAGTAAAAGGTAATGATAGTATTCTACTTACCTGCTTGCACATGAAAAGAAAGCTGGTAAGATTGATTTAGGTTATAAAAGTTGATGTGTATGCACCATACACCAAAATACAACTAGAAAATATACATTAGGTATCTTCATCCCTTGCTGGAATCTTTTAACAGAAGAATAACTAATTAATTAAAGGATAATTATGATGGCAAAAGTTAAAGCAGGTAGATGACAAATCCCTAACGACAATGAAAATAACTAGAATTTAATAACCACAGGGCGTGCTATAGTTTTCCATAGAAACACAATTTTTTCATTCTGTCACTCCCATTCTTGTGATAATCAAAATAAGACTAACTTTTTGGGAAAATTAGTTTTATGAAACTTGACCTGATTATTTACTTAAGTGCAGAAAATATAAATGATTGACCAGATAATCTGTTTTTTAGTTTGCTTTGCCAGTATCTCAAATTAGAATTCTAAAATCCTCTTGAGGCTAAGAAACCAACCCAGGAACTCAATATCAGATTTAGTGCTCATTTATTTTATCATTGGTTTTCAAGATCATTATCAACACCAGAAAATTCTAGAACTTTACCTTAAAAGTTAGTGATAGTATTCTTCTTATATGCTCATAAGTTTTAACCTACTTCTTGTCTTCCTGAGGTCCTGAACATATCACGGAGTTCTTGAGTGGGCCTGCCAGGATTTAATTTCTTTACTCATTTATAAGAACCCTGTAAGCCAGTATGACAGACTGGTTATGAAAGCCTGAGCTAATACACTTGGCAAGCCAACATGTTGTACTTCTGTCAAGTTTAAGGTGTTTGTAGTTACTTTCTTAGGTCTTTATTCAGTTTTAATCTTTTTCCCCCCTCATATTTATTGCCTTCACTGGAAAACAATGTGCTTTATTTGATAGTAGAACCTTGCAAATTATGTTAAGTAAGGGACAGATAGTTTTCATTGCCAGTTATCTGCAGTTCTTTTTAAATATTCTGTGCATGCATCAGTTTTATAAGCCAAATATTTCATTTTTAATGTTTGGCATAGAATTACAAGATGATCATGCATGTAATGCATTGTACTGAAGAGGTCAATATAGTGCTAATGACAACTTACTGTTATCCAAATTGCTACTATGCCTTGATATTTATAATGTGCCATGAGGATGAATCTGGTTTTAGTATAGTAATTGCTATTGTTGTCATAGTGTATATAAGTTTCCTTTGGAGTTCTGAGATCAAACAAAACAAAACAAAGACTAAAACTGTTTAAATATCTTCATTTAAGTAACAGCTGCTGCTAATACTTTTTAAAATTAGAAGACATGAATAATTTAATAGTGCTATAAAACAAATACTTCTTTGTAACATGGATAAAATATACCTTACCTACTCCCTCTGAAAGTAAGAAAAGTACACTATTTTTAAATATGCACTACACTACTTTCTTTTGAGCTTTATTCCACAGAAACCTAAAATAAGTAACACTTTGAACTTTTTGGATGATAACTGTCAGCAGAAGCATAATGGCAAAAGTAGAAGCAAAAGTTAGAAGCACTTCAAAATTTATAAAAGGCAGAATTTATTTAAATTCATAATATTTGAATTAGAAGATGGTGGTTTTATAATGTGTTCTAATGAAGCTCTAGTAGTACATGTTTTATGATCAGTGAGGAGCAAATCAACACAGTTGTCAATCTGAAGCTTTAGTACATTTTTTACTATCAGGAGCAAATCAACATAGCTATCAATCCCTTTAATGTTTTTCTGGATTTAATTATGTTTATTAGGTTCTCTTCTATGGATGTTATAGGATTCCTTAATTATTATTTGATAGAAAATGAGCCATCGGAGTGTTATGATGATATGATGATTTTTAGATTATTATTTTTTTCTTCACATGAACTAAAAATCTTAAGGCTGTCCCCCAGCAACTGAGTGACTAAACTACCTTTTGGCCAAGGGTGTCCCATAAAATAGAGTTGCTACTCATGAGAAAGGAAATCAGACATGCCTCATCATGTCTTCCTTCCTTCTTAGAGGCCCTTTGTGACTCATTAACAGAACTAAGGCTATGCAAGACGTATACCTGCAGGTCCTTAACATACATAACAAACCACTTGAGTCTGGGCATGTGTCCTGTAGTTTGTCTCTGATTAACAGACATTTATCTTAACTCAAGCATTCCTTTTCACAGACTCTTGGTCTATTAGACAAAGCTCCAACTCTTTCAGCCAGTTGCTAACTAAAGAATGTTTAAACCAAATCTATAACCTGTATTATATACGCCCCCTCCCTCAGCAGTCTTTGAGATGTTCCACCTGTGTATGCCTTCTAGGTATTGATTTATGACTTGTTTTTTTTATTTGTTTTGTTTTTGAGACAGGGAGTCACTTTGTTGCTCTGGGTAGAGTACCATGGCATCATTATAGCTCACAGCAACCTAAAACTCTTGGGCTTGAGAAATCTTTTAGCATCAGTCTCCTAGGTAGGTGGTACTATAATTGGTATCCACCATGACACCTGGCTAGTTTATTTTTAGTAGAGATAGAGTTTCTCCTTCCTGAAGCTGGTCTCCAACTCCTGAGCTCAAGCAGTCCACCTGCCTCAGCCTCTTAGAGGGCTAGGATGAAAAGCATGAGCCATATTGTTACGTGAAACTATAGAAATTCTTAGAGAGAGTGCAGGGGAAACACTTGAAAAAATTTGCCTGGGAGAATAATTTATGAGGATGAGACCATGGACAATTGAAGCAACATCCAAAATACACTGCTGGGATCTGATCAAATTAAAAAGCTTCTGCACTGCCAAGAAAACAGTAAAAACAAGTAGACAGCCCTCAGAATGGGAGAGGATTTTTGCACGTTATATTTCTGACAAACGTCTAATAACCAGAATCCACAGAGAACTCAAACTTATTGCTAAGAACAAAACAAGTGATCCCATTTCACTGTGAGCAAGAGACATGAACAGAAGCTTCTCTGAAGACAGGTGCATGGTCTAAAGACACATGAAAAAATGCTCATCATCTTTAATCATCAGAGAAAGGCAAACTAAAACCACTCTGAGATACCATCTAACTCCAGTAAGAGTAGCCCACATCACAAAATCCCAAAACTACAGATGTTGGTGTGAATGTGGAGAAAAGGGAACACTTCTGCGTTGCTGGTGGGAATGCAAACTAGTACGTTCATTTTGGAAGGAAGTTTGGAGAACACTCAGGGATCTAAATGTAGATCTACCGTTTGATCCTGCAATTCTTCTTCTAGGTGTATATCCAAAGGTCCAAAAATCACTTGACAATAAAGATATTTGCACCAAATTGTTCATTGCAGCTCAATTCATAATTGCCAAGTCATGTAAGAACCCCATGTGCCCATCAACCCATGAATGGATTAATAAATTGTGATATGTGTATACCATGGAATACTATGCAGCATTAAAAAAATGGAGACTTTACCTCTTTTATGTTTATATGGATGGAGCTGGAAAATATTCTTAGTAAAGTATCTCAGGAATGGAAAAAAATATATCCAATGTAGTCAGCACTACTGTGAAACCAATTTATAATCACTCACACTTGCATATGAAAAATGAAACACAACTATAGCCTA
>CAUYON010197778.1:0-17202 GCA_963573935.1 Arctocebus calabarensis
CCTGGGCCTATTAAACAATGACAACTGCAACCAAAAAATAGCCAGACCTTGTGGCGGGTGCCTATAGTCCCAGCTACTCATGAGGCTGGGGCAAGAGAATTGCTTAAGCCCAAGAGTTTGAAGTTGCTGTGAGCTGTGACAACATGGCACTCTACCAAGGGCAACAAAGGAGAGTCTATCTACAGTAAAAAGCAAAAAAAAAAAAAAAAAAAAAGAAAGAAAGAAAGAAAAGGAGAGAGAGAAAGGAAAGAAAGAGAAAACAAAATGGAGACCCCGGTTTGGAGTTGGTTGCCCCGCCTGCTCTTGCCTCACCAGAGGCTGCGGTGGGCCTAGCCTGGGCCGTGCAGTATGAGCAGGACTGAGTTGCTCAGACAGCTACTCTCCTGGGTGAGCTCCTGGGTGAGCTCCTGGGTGAGCTCGGTGAACAAACGCAGTCTCCTTTTATAAGGAACTGCTGGGTCAGGCGACAGGGCCCCCTGCTTGTCACTTTACTGAAGAGCGCTGGGAAGGCTTCACCTTTGGGGTGCTGAGATGAATGGGCTTCAGAGCGAATGTGGCAGTGAAGAAAAAGAAAACCCTTTTCCGTTTTCGACCTGCATATTGACCAGTTTGGAATGCAGTTGTTTCCTTTATGAATTTCAAATGTGTGACTGCACCCCCATCACATACTCAATCTTCTTGCTTACTGTCACTTCCACTCCTTTTCGTTTACACTCAGAACAAAGTTTTATTTCCAATACCTTTTTAAACACAGGAAAGAAAAAGGATAACGGTCATAGGGCGGCTCCCGTAGCTCAGTGGGTAGGGTGCCAGCCACATATACAGAGGCTGGTGGGTTCGAACCCCGCCTGGGCCTGCTAAAACAGCAATGACAGCTGCAATAAAAAAAAAATAGCCGGGCGTCATGGCCAGTGCTTGTAGTCCCAGCTACTTGGGAGGCTGAGGCAAGAGAACTGCTTAAGCCCAGGAGTTGGAGGTTGCTGTGAGCTGTGACGCCACAGCACTCTACCCAGGGTGACAGGTTGATACTATGTCTCCAAAAAAAAAAAAAAAAAGAATAATGATCATAGCTATCCATGAGCAGATCACCTATAATTCCAATGGCAGCTGTAATAGTAAGAAAATGACTTTAGGGGAGCCCAGATACGGTGATCTCCTCAGTCCTCAGGGTGATAGGGAGGGGTCCTTGGAATAGTCACTTCCATTCACTTCAGTGGGCACCCCAGTGTGGTAGAGTCTGGCCGTGCATCCCACAGTCCCCACAGGTAAAGAGCATGAGTGACAACTGCCAGCTGGCCAAAGAGAACTCTGCCCCATTAGACACTACTTCACGGCTCTGTCCTACTGTAGACCCATTGGGGACAGGAGTTCACAGAACTGCTGGAGGCGGGGGTTCTTTCGGGTGCCCAAAAGCTCAAGACAGAGCGAGGTGAGGCCGGTGGGGAGTGATGGGGACAGGTGGCCTGAAGGCCTCCACATTGTGCCTTGAAATACCAGTTCCATAAGGATCAGATGCTCTGTTTCTTTGTGACTGACGTGCAATTTAATGGTGCTCCAGTGAACCGTGCAGTGCCTGCTCTCATATGGCATGTGCCTTATGCGAATCAGACCTTCATCTTTGTTTTGAAATGTCTGATAGGAAGAGATGTGTTCAGGTTCAAAAATCCATTCACATTACCATAAGAAATTTCAACATTCCATTTGTCCACAAAAGCCAGAGCTGCCAGATTCTTTAAATATAATTTCAGGGCGGTGCCTGTGGCTCAGTGAGTAGGGTGCCGGCCCCATACACTGAGGATGGCGGGTTCGAACTCGGCCCTGGCCAAACTGCAACCAAAAAATGGCCGGGCCTTGTGGCAGGAGCCTGTAGTTCCAGCTACTTGGCAGGCGGAGGCAGGAGACTCGCTTGAGCCCAGGAGCTGGAGGTTGCTGTGAGCTGTATTCCACGGCACTCTACCCAGGGTGACGGCTTCAGGCTCTGTCTCAAAAAAAAAAAAAATTAAAAAAAACCCCCATTTACCTGTGCTAATAGTCTCTCTTTGATCCTGACCATCAAGCATTCAAAGTGTTCATCATCAGCCCTAATCAGAAATCATGGGTAGCCTTTGCAAGCATAAAACCTCATATTAAGGCTCGGCACCCGTAGCTCAGTGAGTAGGGCACCTGCCACATACATTGGGGTGGGCGGGTTCGAAACCAACCAGGCCAGCTAAAACAACAATGACAACTACAACAACAAAAAAAATAGCCATGCACTGTAGTGGGCACCTGTAGTCCCACCTACTTGGGAGGCTGAGGCAAGAGAATCACTTAAGCCCAAGAGTTTGAGGTTGCTGTGAGCTGTGACACTACGGCACTCTACCGAGGGTGACATAGTGAGGCTCTGTCTCAAAACAAACAAACAAACAAAAACCTCATATTACATTGTTATGGATAAAGGGGGTGGGCGTGGGTGGCTCATGCCTGTAATCCCAGCACTTTGGGAGGCCAAGGTGGGTGGACTGCTTGAGCTCCCAAGTTCGAACCCACCCTGAGGAGGACTGAGTCTCTACTAAAAATAGAAAAACTAACTGGGCTTTGTGACAGGCGCTTGTAGTCCCAGCTACTCAGGAGGCTGAAACAGGAGGATCACTTGAGCCTAGGAGTTTGACATTGCTATGAGCCATGATGCCTCGGCACTGTACCCGGGGCACAGAGTGAGACTGAAAATGAAACAAAAAATAAATAAAGAAATAAAGTTATGAAAAAAAAAGTTATGGTATGTACCTTGATACTTACCCAAAGGAGTTAAAAACTTAGGTCCACACAAAAATCTGCACATGGATGCTTATAGTCTTTTTTTTTTTTTTTTTGGCCGGGGCTGGGTTTGAACCTGCCACCTCCAGCATATGGGGCCAGCGCCCTACTCCTTTGAGCCACAGGCGTCACCTGCTTATAGAGTCTTTATTCATAAATGCCAAAACTTGGAAGCAATCAAGATGTCCTTCAGGAGGTGATGAGGAAACAAAATGATACATCCAGAAAGGGAATACTGTTCAGCACTAAGAGGAAGTGACCTACCTAGCCGTGGAAAGACCTGGAGGAAACTTAGACGCATATTACTAAGCGAAAGATGCCGATCTGAAAGGCTACACAGTATATGATTCCAACTACTGTGTATGATGTTCCAGAAAGGACAAAACTATGGAATCAATGAAAAGATCAGTGGTTGCCAGGGATTGGGGGGAGAGAAGTATAAACAGAGCACCGAGGAATTTTAGGGCAGTGAAACTCCTCTGTATGACACTGTGATAGTAGATACCTGTCATTATATCTTTGTCCAAATCCACAGAATGAACAACAGCAAGAGTGAACCTAATGTGAACTATGGACGGTGGGTGACAATGACGCGCCAATGCAGGTTCATCGGTTGTAACCAGTGTGCCGCTCTGGTGGGGGATGTTGATAGTGGGGGAGGCTGTGCGTGTGTAGAGGTACTGGGTCTACAGGAAATCTCTGCCTTCTGCCAGGAAACTAAAACTGCTCTAAAAAATAAAGTCCATTAAAAAGGAAAGTTGGCTCGGTGCCCATAGCACAGTGGTTATGGCGCCAGCCACATACACTGAGGCTGTCGAGGCTGGTGGGTTTGAATCCAGCCTGGGCCAGCTAAAACAACAGTGACAACTGTAACAAAAAGTAGCCGGGCGTCGTGGTGGATGCCTTTAGTCCCAGCTACTGGGAGGCTGAGGCAAGAGAATCGCTAAAGCCCAAGAGTTTGAGGTTGCTGTGAGCTGTGACACCATTGCACTCTACCCAGGGCAACATAGTAAGACTGTCTCAAAAAAAAAAAAAAAAGCAAAGTTATGTGGATGAATGCAAATCACAGTAGATTGTTCAAAGGCTACACATTTCTCCCATCTTATTTATTTTATTTTTTATTTTTTTGAGACAGAGTCTCAAGCTGTCACTCTGGATAGAGTGCCATGGTGTTATAGCTCACAGCAACCTCCAACTCAGGCTGAAGCAATTCTCTTGCTTTAGTTTTGATATTTTTTAGTAGAGATGGGGGTCTCGGTTTTGCTCAGGCTGATCTCGAACCTGTGAGCTCAAGCAATCAACCAGCCTCGGCCTCCCAGAGTGCTAGGATTACAGGTGTGAGCCAGTTAACCTAGCCTTTTTATTTTTATTTTTTGGAGACAGAGTCTCACTTTGTTGCCCTTGGAAGAATGCCGTGAGGACACAGTTCACAACAACCTCAAACTCTCGGGTTCAAGAGATTCTCTTGCCCCAGTCTCCCAAGTAGCTAGGACTACAGGTGCCCACCGCAATGCCCGGCTATTTCTAGAGATGAGGTCTCACTCTTACTCAGGCTGGTCTCCGGACCTGTGAGCTCAGGCAATCCACCTGCCTTGGCCTCCGGGAGTGCTGGGATTACAGGCGTGAGCCACCACGCACAGCTCATCTTCCTATCTTAGTATGCTCAGCACTTTGTAGTGTCTCTGCCATTTGCTCTCCACATCCAGAGCTGGGGTCTCTCTCCCTCCACTGCATCCCCCCAATCTGTGCTGGGTTTGGTAGTTGACATTAGAAGAGGGCAGGAGTGACTTGAGACTCTCAAAGGTCAGGAAGATTGAGGCTTCTGCCTTGATTCTCTTGGAAGCCCCTCTGGCCTATTAGAAGGTGAAAGACCATCTTGGACTTTTCAGCAAGAAGTCCTGTCAAAAGTGGCAGGGGAACTGCCCAGCCAACCCACCAGGCTAGTGAGAAAGAATAAACTATTGTTGCTTTGGGCCACTAAGTTTTGGGATGGCTTGTTATGCAGCAGAGGCTAACTAAAACTCAAGCTCAATTCATTGTTAAAAAATGAAAAGATTAGCCGGGCGTTGTGGTGGGCACCTGTAGTCCCAGCTACTCGGGAGGCTGAGGCAAGAGAATTGTCTTAAGCCCAAGAGCTGGAGGTTTCTGTGAGCTGTGACACCATGGCACTCTACCGAGGGTGGCAAAGTGAGAGTCTGTCTCTAAAAAAAAAAAAAAAAAATGAAAAGATGAAACAGGAGGGGACAGGCCAGGTGCAGTGACTCAGGCCTGTAATCCCAGCACTCTGGAAGGCCAAGGCAGGTGGATTGCCTGAGCTCACAGGTTGGAGACCAGCCCGAGCCAGAGCAAGACCTTGTCTCTAAAAATAGCTCAGTGTTGTGTGTGGAGGGCCTGTAGTTCCAGCTACTCCGGAGGCTGAGGCAAGAGAACAGCTTGAACCCAAGCATTTGAGGTTGCTGTGAGCTATTGTCGCAGGAAGACAAGGCCCAACGGAGAGAAAGAGCACCCAAACACCACGTTTATAAGAGGAAGGGCTTTATTCACCAGCTGGGAGCTTACCGCATAGAAAAGTTCCAAATGGCCGCACTCCCCGTCTAGCTTGATCTTTCCCTTTTCATCAACAGTCAAAAAGTTTGACCCCACAGGTACCCTTCTCATTGGCCAGTTTGAATCAAGCGGGAGATGCTAGTCCAGACCCCACAGAATTATAGTATTTCACAGAACTTGGAAACTTCCAAGTTCCAGGAAGTTAAGTTTACAAATTCCTAAGGGCTGAGTCACCAGGAGAGGACCCTGCTCCTTGTGCTCTCCTTGAGAAGACCTGTTCTCCCAGACCTCACCCTTCTCGCGTTTCCTCTCTCACTATGACACCACAGCACTCTAGTGAGGGTGACACAGTGAGACTCTTGTCACCAAAAAAAAAAAAAAAAAAGAAAGAAAAGAAAGAAAGGAAAAGAAAAGAAAAACAGAAATGGGAGGGAGCGTGGGTGGGAGTACAGACTAAACAAAATCGGCCTTACATTGGTAACTGTTAAAGCTGGGGATGGATCTACTCATTTACGTAAATGTTTGAAATTTTCCATAATAAAAAGCTTTTAAAAGGAGGGGGAAGTTTGGAAAGATTTCATTATAAGACTTTTATACGCACTTGATAGTTAGCACCTTTCCTAACAGCTCGTATTTAATTTTCTTTACATGATCACATAATATACAAAAATTGAAATACATTTTTTTTTTCCCGACCAGGCCCCATTTTGACTTCCCAAATACCCTGCAGTTCACCCGGGAGTGCCAGAGAAATACATGTATTTTCTGCCAGTGTCGGGAGGTAAAAAAGGGTGGAGAACTGGGCCTCGCCCTATCTCCAGAAGCCTTTCCCAAGGCAGCTCACGCCCCCCACCAGGCAGCGATCCAACAGGGCAGGCGCCTGCAGCCCCCCAGCTGCGGGGCTCGGGTTGGTAACTGTGACACTAATGCCCAGGCCCCCGGCAGGACGGTGGGAGGGGGAGTAAGGGTGCTGTGAGGGGCCACAAGACCCTCCCCCGCTGCGATCACGGAATGCGGGGGTCAGCCTGAATTACAAACCGCTCCAGGAGGGACCAGAAGCTTTTTTGGCCGATCGATCCATCCTTGGATCCCTGGGTCTATCCTGCCCTGTTCGCCCTCTGAGTCTCCCCTGGGCGGCGATCGCGAGCTTGGTCTATTGTAAACACCCCCAGTGGGAGTGGGGATGCCCCGGCGCGCACACCCTCCCCGGAAGTGAAGGGGCGCGTCGCAAACGAGGGAGCGGCTAGAGCAGCCCCCGGCGGGCGTGCCTCCGCCTGGAGGAGTCAGGCGGTCCCTCCCTGCCCCCCGGCTGCGGGTCGGAAGGGAGGGGCCCGGGTACCCCCTCCGCGAGCTACCTGACACCGCCTGGAACCCGAGTTTCCAGCCCCTTGTGTATCCTGTTGCCTGCTTCTTAGCGACTTTGCAATGACTGATGTGAGTTCTCTGGCCTGGCCTCGAGGCTACTCTTGTGAAGTCCTTTCCTTCCAAGGACGCCCAGAACCAGCCAGGAGAGGAGAGGAGGAGGGGGTGAGGAAGGGGGGTAGGGAATGAGGAAAGAACTGCATTGGCCTGTCGCCTCTGCAGTAAGATGCTGACACCCTGGGTCCCGGCCCCCTCTCCTGGGGCCAAACGTTCCGGTTCCCGTCACCAGGCTGCGGAAGAATGAGCGCACAGAACACTGAGACTAGAACATAAAAAAGCTTATTTTTTGCTTCCTTTTGATTTTTTGCATACCAATTAATAAACTGCCGCAACGGGAAAAATAAAACGAAAGAAAGAAATAGAGAAAGAATCTAAACAGCCTCTCGGTTGCTTTGTTATAGGAAGGATGAATGGAAAGCTGGCTGGTAGCGAAGGAAGGAATTCTGCCAACGCCACACACCCAATCGGAGCCCCTGCAATAGCCTTAGGTCAACAGGGAAAGTGGGTGCCAGCAGCAAGCACAGAAAGGCGGGGGGCGTGATGTTCCTGCTGGGGGAGGAGAGGGAACAATGGTACAAAGCTAGGCCCACCTGAAAGCCAGCAGCCCCGTAGTACCCCACCCTCTTACATACACATGGGCTTCCTTGCAGGTCTGAGCTCCAGGCAGCGTGCTTTGTACCACGTCCCCATCCATAGCTCTGTGGTCAGACTTGCAGGGCTGGGAATAGGCACCTGCTGCAAGGACTGGGTCACCCGAGTCCCCTTGCCCAGGAATTTAGGATTGAGTGAGAAGGAGAAAACAGTATCTATGAAGAGAGCCGGAGGCCACTGTGGAGCGGGAGAGAGAGGGAGGGAGAGAGAGAGGGAGAATAAATGAGGATAAAGAGATGATGCTGGCACACAAAGGACTAGGCTACAGGAATTCTGCCTGTGCTCCTTGAAGCCTTTCAGGCCTTTCTGGGGCCCACTGCGGCATCCTCCCATCATCCATAATAATTTCTGTCTTCTGGTTCCCAAGGTACCTATGACTTGTACTGTCTTTCTGAGGTTCAGTGAGCTTGAAACTTGGTACTTGCACCCAGTGGAGTTCTAAATAATACACCCACAAATCCTTTCTAATTTATTTATCTTTTAATAAATAAACTTCACTTTTTAGAGCAGTTCTAGGTTCACAGCAAAACTGAGAGGAAGGTGGAGATTTCCTATACCCTCCCCCACACATGCACAGCCTCCCCCACTATCGCCACCCCCTCTGCAGTGGCACATTTGTTCACAAGCTGCGAATCTCCACTTTCACCCAGAGTCCATACTCCACATCAGGCTTCACTCTTGGTGTTGTACATTCTGTGGGTTTGGCCAAGTGTATAGTGTCATACAGGGTAGTTTGGGGGCTGTCCCTCTGCCTGGCAGTGTGGTCCCATCTGCAGTGAGAAAGGGCCAAGCACTGCTCTGTATCCAGGCAAAAGCATGGGGGCCCTGCTGCAGGAGCACCTGCAGGTACTCCTGACCTCCTTATTTCTCTGAAGGGCACAATCGTGCTAGTGGTAGGTGTTTCTCTCACTCAGTCCCCACACTGTCTCAGCAGCATCCTCCTGTCAGCCACAACAAGAGTTGAGCAGTTTCCATGCACCGACTGCTGATTCTATGCTGGGCACCTTTCGAAGCACTTGGTATGTATTTACTTGATACTTACAAGTGTCCTGTGAGGTGGATAATAGCATTATCCCCCCATTAATAACTGAAGAAGCCGAGGCACAGAAGAATGAAGTTACATGGTCAAGGTCACACAGCTTGGAAGTGGCCTAAGCAAGATTGGCGTCCAGTCCAGTCCAGTCTAGCTCCAGGTTTCAACTGTTTAAGCACCCTGCTGTGACGGGGGGGAGATATCTGTGATGTACTGCTGTGGAACAAATCACCCCCAAACTGGGTGGCGCCTGTGGCTCAAGGAGTAGGGCGCTAGCACCATATATCAGAGGTGGTGGGTTCAAACCCAGCCCTGGCCAAAAAAAAAAAAAAAAACTGAAGAAAAAAAAGAAAAAAAAAATCACCCCCCAACTTAGTGACTTCAAACACCACCACTTATTATCACACACGGCTTCCGAGGGTCAGGAATCTGGGTGATTCTGGAATCTCGTGGGGAAGGTTGCAGTCAAGTGGCTGCAGGACTGCAGTCTCTGAAAACTTCCAAGCTAAATTCATGTGGCTGCTGTCAGAAGGCCTCGGTTGCCTGCCATGCTGGTTTCTCCAGAGGGCTGTTCAGGACAAGACTTCCCCTGGTGTAAGAAACCTGAGAAGGGGGGAGAGAGACAGACAGAGAAGCTAGTTTGCCTTTTATGGCCTGGTCTCCCAGTCACATACCATCACTTCTGGCTTATTCTGTTAAGTCCAGCCCACACTCAGCTCAACTCGGGATTACACAAAGGCCTGACTACCAGGAAGTGTAGCTCCCGGGAGACCATCTTGGAGGCTGGCGATCACAGACACGAAAAGATAAACGGAGGAGGACTCTGCCCTTCAGAAAACCTAAAACTTGCTCTCGAGGTAAGAGCAAAAAGCCGCGCAGCCCTGTGCCAATGCTGGTCACCACTCAGCAAGCCTGTATCTGACACATTGTACCAGCCACCGTGGAGAGAACTAGACTCAGCTAGAGTAAGCCAGAACGCGAGCTCTGCGAGGACAGGTTCCACTTCCTAGAAACCATCCGGTTGTCAGGCTTCTGCGAATATTTTTAATTGACTGATGCAAAAGAAATACAGGATATACTCACTGCTCGTAATTAACAGCTTCAGGGATTTTTAAAAATCTTAATTACTTTTTTTTGGGGGGGCCAGGGCTGGGTTTGAACCCGCCACCTCCGGCATATGGGACCTGCGCCCTACTCCTTTGAGCCACAGGCATCGCCTCTTAATTACATTTTATTTGTATACTTTTTGTGGTAAAATATACATAATGTAAAATTTACCTTTTTTTTTTTTTTGGACAGAGTCTCACTTTGTCACCCTTGGTAGAGTGCTGTAGCGTCATAGCTCACAGCCAGCTTCAAATTCTTGAGTTCAAGTGATTCTCTTGCCTCAGCCTCCCGAGTAGCTGGGACTACCTACAGGTGCCCGCTAGAACGCCTGGCTTGTTTTAGAGATGCCATGGCGCCGCTACCAAGGGTGACAAAGTGAAACTATGTCTCAAAGGAAAAAAAAAAAAGAGACCCAATGCTTGAGGTCTCACTGAAGTTTGGCAGCAGCATACATACACCCATTCTCAGGGCTCTGACCCATGGTAGAGTGCCATGGAGTCATAGCTCAGCTCATGGCTCTGGCTCAGGCTGGTCTCAAACCTGTGAGCTCAGGCAATCCACCTGCCTCGGCTTCCCAGAGTGCTGGGATTACAGGCGTGAGCCACAGCTAAATTTACCATTTTGAAACATTTTCAAATGTACCATTTAGTAGTATTAAGCACATTCACACTGTTGTACACCCATCACCGCGGTCCACCTCCAGAACTTTTCCACCTTCCCAAATTGAAATCCTGGACCCCTTAAACACTAACTCCCAGTTCTCCCCTCCTCCAGCCCCTGGCAAGCACCGTTCTATTTTCTTTGTTGTTGTTGTTGTTTTTAGTGACAGAGTCTCAAGCTGTTGCCCTGGGTAGAGTGCTGTGGCATCACTGCTCACAGCAACCTCCAACTCCTGGGCTTAAGTGATTCTCCTGCCTCCGCCTTCTAGTAACTGGGACTACAGGTGCCCGCCACAACGTCCGGCTATTTTTTGGTTCTAGTTGTCACTGTTGTTTGGCAGGCCCGGGCTGGATTTGAACCCGCCAGCTTTGGTGTATGTGGGTGGAGCCCTAGCCGGTTGAGCTATAGGTGCCAAGCCACCATTCTACTTTCTACCTCTATGAACTTGACTACTATGAGCACCTTGCATAAATGGAATCATATAATAATTTTTTATTAGGTTTACCATAATGTCTTTAAGATTCATCCTTACTGCAGCACATGTCAAGAAAGTGTTAAAACAGTCAAACAAATAAAAAATGTGCTCAGCACCCGTAGCACAGTGGTTACAACTCCAGCCACATACACCGAGGGTGGCGGGTTTGAACCCGGCCTGGCCCAGCTAAACAATGACAACTATAACAAAAAAATAGCTGGGCGTTGTGGCGGGTGCCAGTAGTCCCAGGTACCTGGGAGGCTGAGGCAAGAGAATTGCTTCAGCCCAAGAATTTGAGGTTGCTGTGAGCTGTGACACCACGGCATTCTACTGAGGGCAACATAGTGACACTCTGTCTCAAAATAAATAAATAAATAAATAATAAAAAACACAGTCCTGGCTTGGCATCTGTGGCTCAAGTGGCTAAGGCACCAGCCACATACACCTCAGCTAGCAGGTTCAAATCCAGCCCGGGCCCGCCAAACAATGACAGCTGAAACCAAAAAATGGCCAGGTGTTGTGGCAGGCGCCTGTAGTCCCAGCTACTTGGGAGGAGGAGGCAGGAGACTCGCTTGAGCCCAGGAGTTGGAGGTTGCTGTGAGCTGGGATGCCACAGCACTCTACCCAGGGGAACAGCTTGAGGCTCTGTCTCAAAAACAAAACAAACAAAAAAAACCACAGTCCAAAATCTTAAGGCCACAGAGTGTAAGATGTAGCTGTATATGGGCAGGTGCCCAAAAGTCAGTGGTGAAACAGATTTTTGTTGGTGGTATTGTTTGTTCATCTGTTTGTTTTTCCTCATTTCTTACACACATTTGCAGAGTCAACCAAATTTTGAAGATGTTCCAAGAGCAGGCATGCAGCGGGAAGCAAGAAGAATGAGTGGCTGCAGAAGAGTGGCCTCAGGCCTGAGGGTCTGTGTGTGACTCTTACCTGGGCTTGCCAGGGGCTCTGCACAGCTTCCCCGTTTGCCAGGGACTTTTGAGTCCCAGCAGCCCAACTGGCAGAGCAGTTTGTATGGAAGCCGGGAAGTTGCAGAGCCATCTCCAGGCTTCTGGACAATGGGGTCAGAGCAGTCCTCGAGAATGGGTGTATGTATGCTGCTGCCGAAATTCAGAGAGACACCAAGCATTGGGTCTCTTTTTTTTTCCCTTTGAGACAGAGTCTCACTCAGTCACCCTGGGGTTGAGTGCCGTGGCATCATAGCTCACAGCAACCTCAAACTCTTGGGCTCAAGCGATTCTCTTGCCTCAGCCTCCCAAGTAGCTGGGAGTACAGGTGACTGCCACAATGCCCGGCTATTTTTGTCGTTGTTGCTGTTGTATTGGTCATTGTTGTTTAGCTGGTCCACGTGGGGTTCGAATCCACCAGTCCCAATGTATGTGGCCAGCACCCTAACCACTGAGCTATGGGCGCTGAGTCCACTTTTGAAGGAGTCATCAGAGGCCAGGTGCAGTGGCTCACACCTGTAATCTCAGCACTCCAGGAACCCGAGGCAGGAGGATCGCTTGAGCTCAGGAGTTCGAGACCAGCTTCAGCAACAGCAAGACCCCCATCTCTACTAAAAATAGAAAAATTAGCTGGGTACTGTGGTGGGTGCTTGTAGTTCCAGCTACTAAGGAAGCTGAGACAGGAGGCTCTCTTGAGTTCAGGTGATTGAAGTTACTGTGAGCTAGGCTGAGGCCACAGGTGACAGAGTGACACTCTGTCTAAACCAAAAAAAAAAAAAAAAGGAGGAGGAGGGGAAGGGGAAGGAGGAGAAGCCTCGGAAAGGTAAGGGACGAGGGACAGTGGCATCTAGGCAGAGCAGGGTAGAGGCATCATGACAGAGTTGAGCAGATTACAAACGATGGGTGAACTGAGTGTGTATGTGGGGAAAGAGACCGAGGGAAGAGGCTGGGAGTGGAAGGGAAGAAAAGGAGAGCTGGGAAGGGGTGGCAAGGAGGTGGCAGAATGGGCCCAAGGAGCATTAGAGTCTGCATTCCTTACAACGTAGTAGTTCCCTACCCGGGGAAATGTATTGGCTCCCCAAGACCACCCTGAGGTTTGATGATTTTTGCTAGGAGGTCTCAGCACATAGAATACAGCTGCGCTTTATTACAGCTAAAGGATCCAAAGCACGTCCAGCAAAGGGATGAGGCACATGAGTCAAAGTCCCGGGGAGACCAGGCATAAGCTTCCAAGGATCTCCCAGTGGAGTCACACAGGATGTGCTTAATCCCTCAGTAATGAGTTGTGACAAGGCGTTTTGTCTACCAAGGAAGCTCATTAGAGACTCAGCGCTGGGGAAGCTCATTAGAGTTTTTGCTGGGGGCTGATCACAAAGGCACCGTGTGCCCAGTGAGCATCAAAATGCCAGATTCCCAGAAAGAAAGCAGGTGTTCAGCACAAACTGCATTGTTTGTATACACTTCAGTGTGGTGAGCCACTCTTCCCAGTTAGGGAAAGGTAGGAACTCTCTCCAAATCCAAATTCCCAGAACCAGTCAAGGTTCAGGTGACTGAAGCTGCACCTAAGCTTCAAACTAAGCTATGCTGCGCAAGCTTTTCCCAGTAGGGCAGACAAGTCTGCTGTGCTCATTCTTTTCTACACAGCCTGTATCCCATAGGCTGGTGACAGGGCAATCTCGACCTACTGTGAGCCAGGCTGAGGCCACAGGTGACAAAGTAAGACACTGTCTTGGAGACTGTGAATAGATTTGGTGTGATGGGTGCCCATCTTGGAGTATCATACAGCAATTAAAAGCAGTGGATTATATGGATACATATAGAGGGTGCTAAAAAATGTATGTACATTTTAATAAAGGAAACACTGTTTTACATATTTAATATATGCCAATAATAAAAGATGAATACAAGTCACGTTGAACACCTTGTAATTACAGAAGTCATATGTGATTTGAGTATTACAAATTTAATATAGTTTTTTTCTTTTTTATTTTTTTTAAAGACAGAGTCTCACTCTGTCACCCTCTATAGAGTACGTGGCATCATTGATCACAGCGACCTCAAACTCTTGGCCTCAAACAATCCTTTTGCTTCAGTCTCCTGAGTAGCTGGGACTACAGACTCCTGCCACAATGCCTCGGTAATTTTTCTATTTTTAGTAGAGATGGGGTCTCACTCTTGCTCAAACTGATCTCTAACTCCTGAGCTCAAGCAATCCACCTGTCTTGGCCTCCTAGAGTGCGAATAAGCTACCTCGCCCAGCCTGTTTTTTCCTTTCTTAAAATGTGTATACCTTTTTTTGGCACTCTCTGTAGTATCATACAAATAGTAATAGGAATAGATCTGAAGGTTCAGCACCTATAGCTCAGTGGCTAGGGTGCCAGCCACATACACTGGGGCTGCCCAGGCCTGCCAAACAACATACACTGGGCCCTGCCCAGGCCTGCCAAATAACAATGATAACTACAACCAAAAAACAGCTGGGCATTGTGGCAGGTGCCTGTATTCCCAGCTACTCAGGAGGCTGAGGCAAGAGAATCCTTTAAGCCCAAGAGTTTGAGGTTGCTGTGAGCTGTGATGCCATAGCACTCTACTGAAGGCAACATAGTGAGACTGTCTCAAAAAAAAAACAAACAGATGAAATATATAACCGGTAACAGCAATGTTTTTTGGTTTTTTTTGAGACAGAGTCTCACTTTGTCCCCTTTGGTAGACTGTGGCGACATAGCTCACAGCAACCTTAAATTCCTGGGCTTAAGCGATTCTCTTGCCTGAGCCTCACAAGTAGCTGGGACTACAGGTGCCTGCCACAATGCCGGCTATTTTTTTGCTGCACTTGTCATTGTTGTTTAGCTGGTCCAGGCTGGGTTTGAACTGCCGACTCCGGTCTGTGTGGCTGGTGCCGTAACCACTGTACTACGGGCACTGAGCAGGCTATTTTTTTTTTTTTGGTTTTAGAGACGAGGTCTCACTCTGGCTTAGGCTGGCCTTGAACCTGTGAACTTAAGACAATCCACTCAAATCCACTCACCTCGGCCTCCCAAGTGCTGGGATTACAGGCATGAGCCACCGTGCCTAGCTAGGCACAAGCAATGTAAACTTAAAATACATGCGTACTAAAATATATGCATACAGCATCATCAACATAAATTTCCAAAACAGGGAAACTCTGATTTTTCTTCCGACTGGAGAAACAGATCTGAGTTTCTGATCAATTTCTTGAAGGCCTTGCTTTGATAGGGCTTATCATGTAGTTTATTAATTTAATAATAATAAAACAAAACAAAACAGAGAAACTAAGCTATGCTGTTAGGAATCGGTTATGAAGGAAGCTTGGGGAGGTAGTGTCTCAAAGGGGCTGGAGGTGCTCCTGAGATACCGTCATGTTCTCGTTCTTGAGCTGGGTGCTGGCTACACAGGTGTGTTCACTTTGTGAAAATTTGTCCAGCTGTGCACAGATGATGTGTGCGGTTTTCTGTAGGTATGTTACATTTACATAAAAAATACATTCGTGCAAAACAGCATATCCATTTTGCAAGTGCAGATGTGAAGGAATAAGTATACATCAAAATGACTGCCTGTTAGGGGGAGTGGGGAATGGAGCTGAATGAAACACACATACAGACACAGGCCTTATATAGATCAAGGTTGTTAATATGCCACACACAGAGGAGTAGTATTAGTTTGACCTGTTGCACCTGAGGTTAAAACAGAAAAGCTATTCTGTGCTCCCCAGGTGCCATCTAATTGAAATCTAGAAATGTGGCTAAAAGTGGTTTTTGTTGCAGGCAATTTGATGGATGCTGATGGGAATCCGATTAAACATCTTTCAATGTTAATGAATTTCTGCGAAGTAGGAAAAAAACACAGAAAAGCGCTACTGTGGCCCAGGTGGCTGACACCGATAATCCTAGCACTCTGGGAGGCCTCTGAGGCCCAGGTGGATGAGACCAGCCTGAGCCAGCCTGAGCCAGAGCGAGACTTCATCTCTAAAAATAACCAGGCCCCTGTAGTCCCAGCTACATGGAAGCCCGAGGCAAGAGAATCCTTGAGCCCAAGAGTCTGAGGGTGTTGTGAGCTATGACTCCATGACACTCTACCAATGGTGACAAAGTGAGACTATCTCAAGAAAAAAGTGCTACTCCTGATCCCACCATTCAGAGGGATCCTCCACTGGAGAAACTGGTTTCTCTGTGCTATTTAAGAGTCTGTCTCTGCTCGGCGCCTGTAGCTCAGCAGCTAAGGCACCAGCCACATACACCAGAGCTGGCAGATTCAAACCCAGCCCGGGCCTGCCAAACAGTAATGACAACTACAACCAAAAAATAGCTGGGCATTGTGGCGGGTGTCTATAGTCCCAACTACTTAGGAGGCTGAGGCAAGAGAATCACTTAAACCCAAGAGTTGGAGGTTGCTGTGAGCTCTGACACCACAGCACTCTACCGAGGGCGACATAGTGAGACTCTGTCTCGAGAAAAAAATAAATAAATAAAAGAGTCTGTCTCTATCTCTCCAGTTTCCTAAGGGGTCCCTGACACTCCCAACCACAAACCCTCCCTGACTAGGAAGAGCTCCAGGGCTTACCTAGAAGTGCTGCCAGACCCAGCTTCCTCCCTGCAGAAGTCTGCTGGGGTCTACTGCCACCCTGGCTGAGGGACTTGCAAGGAGAAAAGATGCACTCTAAGCAATTGGGGAAAGACTTGAAGGTGTTGTCCAAGTTCTGGAACTTGAATGTGCACCTGAATCTCCTGGAGGGCTTGTTAAATCCTAGATTACTAGCTGGACCCTAAGAGTTTTTTGATTCAGTAAGGATGGGGTGGGGCCTGAGAATCTGCATTTCTGGACAGCTTCTGTAGCTGCTGGTCCCTGCAGCTCACCTTGGTAACTTAAAGGAGGAGGAGGGTAGCTGTGGGCCATTTCTGATTAGCAAGCTTTTCTCCCGGAGGTTTCCCCAGGCTCCAGGGCAAACTTCAGTCCCGCCTGCCCCAATGTGGGAAGTGGGAAGGGTTGAGGCTGATCCCCACAGACAATGTGAGGAGGTTTACAAAGGGGAGATGTGTGGGCTTTTTGCATTGTGAAAACTTGGGGACACCAACATCCAACTTCTGCAATGAGCTCTGCTCTTCATCCGGTGCAAGAGGCGATGATGCTCTGAGCTTTCAGCTGAGAAATGGGGGTCATAGCTACCACCAAGTTCACTAAGGTGGTAGTCTCCGGGAAATGAGAGTGCATGTCCAAGAAGGGGCCTCCTTCAGTAATTCCATCATGACCCCCTACAAGAAAACATGTGCTACAGAAGGAAGTGGTCAGTAGGGGGATAGAACAAGGCGGGGCTGATAATATTTTTATGATTTATTTTTTGAGACTGAGTCTCACTCTGTTGAGAATGTGGTGGAGTCAGCCTAGCTCTCAGCAACCTCAAACTCTTGGTCACAAGTGATCCTCCTGCCTTGGCTTCCTGAGTAGCTGGGACTACAGGCGCCCACCACAATGCCTGGCTATTTTTCTGTTTTGCAGTTCCGTCAAGGCCGGGTTTGAACCCGCCACCTTCGGTATATGGGGCC
>CAUYON010197782.1:0-33321 GCA_963573935.1 Arctocebus calabarensis
GAAATATTTTGATCATACTGTTACAGATATCCTTCATGGCATTTCCTTGATCACTATATAAAGACATTAATACTCTACCTTTAATAAGTTTCGCCAGTACCCTGCTAAGATGCACCGTAGGTGTGTTCCCACTAATTGCCACTCTTAAGTTGATAACGTACCTCGGTTACTATGAATAATGCTGCAATAAACATGGGAGTAGGCAGCATATTTTAAATCATATGTATATTAGTCTACAATTTACACAACTATGTATATTTAGGTGTAGTAAATACTTAAGTGATCGTATACTTTTCAATAAACACATATTTGAGACATTGAAAATCTCAATCTCAAATAAGCAAGAATCTTTTCATCCTTAATGAGACAGCTGTTCAGATGAGTCATTTAGAAGAAAATGAAAAGTGTATCATATTGAAATTGTACCTGAGCTACTAAGCTTCTTGTAGAACAAATTTATTCTACTCAATTGGTACTATAATATCATTCTTTTTTTTTAATATAGTTACCCATTTATTGAAAAGTTTAATCAAGTGATCAGTCAATTCAAATGACTGTTATAATCCAGCAACTAGTTTAATTTTCCCTTATATATGAACCAATTGATGAAATTCTGTCTGTTAATTAATTTAATCTTTAACCAATTTGATTATTTCAATTCACTTTGCCACAAAAATAGCTAAATAGCTGACTGCAGCAAAAAGAATATTATAAAAATATCAATTTTTACTCTTCCCATCATTAATATTTTCTTTCAATTTCTAAATCAAATTTTAATGATTTGCTACTCTTCTTAAATCTTCTACTGTACTTATTTTTAATTATCCTTGATTTCTCAGTTGCTTAACTACATCACTAAAATAATACTGCAGATTTAAAAACACACACAACAAATCTGCTAAAATACAACCCCACTGCAATTTTTGTTTGGGTTTTAACTTTATAAAAAGAATATTCATTTAAATTAAAAGACTCCGTAATTTTTCAAATCATGAAAAATATCAAATTTCACTCTTAAATATATGATATAGTATAGTCTATCTGGATTTTCACACTTACTATCTATTTGAATATAAAATTTGAATGAGAAAGGAAGGAGGCCAGGTGTGGTGGCTCATTTCTGTAATCCCAGCATTTGGCAGGCTGAGGCAGGTGAATTGCCTGGGCTCAGAGGTTCAAGACCAGCCTGAGCCAGAATGAGATCTCGTCTCCAAAAATACCTGGGCATTGAGGCAGGTACCTGTAATCCTAGCTACTTGGAGGCTATGGCAGGAGAATAGCTTAAGCTCAAGAGTGTGAGGTTGCTGTGAGCTTTGATGTCGTAGCCCTCTACCAAGGCTGACAAAGTAAGACTCTATCTCAAAAAAAAAAAAAAAAATTAAATTTAAATTTCCTTTAAAAAGAGAGAAAGGAAGGGTAAGAATTATATACTCATTTTCTAAATGAGGAAACAAATTATGAAGTGACTTGTACAAGGTCATACATCTTGCAGAGCTAGATTAAAACATAAATTTCATAAGCACCATTGCTAATTCCTCAAAAAACTTCTTGCTTAATGATTATGATCAATTAATTTCTCAGTAAGACTATACTATATACAGGCATTAAATCATGAAATTCCCAATGAAATACCCTATTTAGAATTTCCTTGTTTCCAACATGAATTTTTACATGTTTAACCAAATCCTGGGAAATTAATTCTTTCATCTATTAAGTACCTGTTATGTTCTAGAAGCTGTTTCTGGTCCAAGTATACAATTGTGAAAAAGAGATGTTCCCTGCCATCATGGTTGTTTTATTATAGGTGTATGACAGACAAAAAAAAAAAATGAGCTAATTAATGCATGCTAGAATGTTAGACATATTCTTGTCCTCATTTTTCTGAAAAGTATATGAATATGCTTGGAAAATGATATATCACCCCAAATACACTACTCATTTGCAAGCTCTGAAAGTTAAAGATAAAGCAGGAGAAGGAACACAGAGAGAGACAGTAGCTGCTAAGCAAAAAAAAGACTGCCATATTAAGGGTTAAAATTTGACCAGGAATTTGAGTGAAAGTGACAAAAAACATTCAATACTGAGGAAACTCATGTGCGAAGGAGTGGAAATGAGAGTATACTTTATTTGTCCATGGAATAGCATGGAGATTGGTGTGATTGCTGCAAACAAGGGAATTTTAGGAGAGGAGGGCAGAGAAATTGGCATAAGCTTGAGCATGTAAACTTAGATTTTATTCTAATTGCCACAAAGGTATAGGAAAATCTGGTGTCTATTTTATGAAGGTCATTCAGGTTATTAAAGTGGAGAAATCAACATTAAGGGAGTGAAAGAAAAAGGACAGTTGGGAGGCTATTTCAATACCCTAGGAGAGAGATAATGGTGCTTTGGACTAGGCTGGTAGAGGTGGCTGTGAGAGAAATGAACATATCGGAGATACAGTCAACACAGTGTAGAAATTGTGTGTTATTAATCTTCTTATTCTCTATGCTGAGTACAATGCCTGGCAAACAAGTAGTACCTGATAAATGTATGTTAAGGAAATGTTCTGCTTGATTTCTTATAACAAAAATCACTCATAACATTTGAAAGGTTGGTTTTTGTGATTCCTTGTGCTCTAACCAAACTGAAGCATAAATCTATTGTTTAGTACTATATAAAAAGAACATATTTTTTCCTTTCTATGAAAATAAAAACTCTAGAGGTTCAGTAAGTCATGAGAACATTCTAGGAGGCTAAACAGCACTCCTTAACTCATGCATGTCATTGTTACGCATCATACTACTATAGTGACATACTTACCTCGGAAATCCTAAAGAATGATCATGCTCCTATGTTGCTACAATACTATGCCAGATAGTGTGCTAGTCCCTTCCCATGCATTGTTTATTTAGGTAGGATGACTCTTAAGTCTTAGCTTCCTGTGACAATCCCATTCACACCAGTGGTCCTGTTGTGACGATTTGGATAATGAATTAGATTGCCACACCACATACATTTAGTTCCTATCTCAGCGTTACATAGACAACTGAGCCCTAACCAGGTTAAGTAATTTGTACCCATTAACAAAGCTAGTAAGTAGAAAACCAGGTTGTAAAACTTGCATTCTAGTTGAATCCAAAGTGAATGCTTTTCATCACTCTGTCTTGATGTCTTCTATTGGGAGAGAAAGGATAAAATGAGATATGTAGAAGTACTCAGTAGATATAGAATAGCAATTATAAGAATGGTAATGCAAAACACAACAAATATTTGAAGAAATTATATTCTATTCAAAGAGAACAAAGTTGGAGTTGTGATCATTTGTGCCTGATGGCATTAGATCTCTCTGAGGACCTGATCAAGTGTTTGCAGATTAGAAACAACTTCCTCAGCACTCACAGCAGCTTCTGGAGGGCTTATTAATCAGGTACCTGGTTGATCCTAGCAACAGTGTACAATGAAAAGAACCCCGGGAAGGAGTCAGAAATGGAAATTCAATTTTGGGCAAGGACACATATCAGACATGGGATCTAAGTGTATTCCAGCCACTGAGATTATTTCCTCATCTGCACAAGAGAGATAAGGGCACAAATTCTACCTAAATCAAGGTTGTCAAGAGACATAAATAAGATAATGCCTGTGAATGTTCTGTGTAAACTAAAAAGTATAATTTACCATCCTATTAAAAGCAAGTTTTTAGAGTTATCATTTCTACTGCTGTACTCAGTCAACTTCTTTATCCTTTCATACCTTGAATTCTTCAAAAGAGCTGAAGAATTGTGAGTTCTCCTGGGGAGAAAGATGGGTATCACACCTTTCAGGTGTCTGGTCAAACAGCTTGACGTAACTGGATGCCATTATATCGGCATTTCCCCTTTCACTGTGGCCCTCACATCCTCACTCACAACTGAAATTGTTACAAGGCTCTCATAGTTGTTTCTAATTGGGAAAAGGATTAAAGAAAAATAAAAAATAAATCACTGTTTTAAAGATAAATTTCCAGGTGTTAAGCTGTCTTTGAAACAGCATTGTTCACATCCATCTGTGTCTGCTTATATAATCAAAACTTACGGTCTGATATTTAAAGTAGTTGAAAAATATTTCTAGGGGAGATGCCTGTGGCTCAGTGAGTAGTACGCTGAACCCCTATACTGAGGGTGGTGGGTTCAAACCCAGCCCCTCCCAAACTGCAACAACAACAAAAAATAGCCAGGCGTTGTGGCAGACACCTGTAGTTCCAGCTACTCGGGAGGCTGAGGTCAGAGAATCGCCTAACCTCAAGAGCTGGAGGTTGCTCTGAGCTGTGATGCCATGGCACTCTACCGAGGATGACAAAACGAGACTCTGTCTCTAAAGAATAAAAAAAAAAAAAGAAAGAAAAGGAAAATATTTCTAGAAATACAGTAACCCTTTGACCTTTAATCAACCTTTCAATAAATGACTTTTGTATAACAAAAAATGAGGAAACATGCCCAATCTATACTTCATTTTTTTTTTTTAACAACTAGTCGTATATCAGGTATATGCTTAAAGAGTAGAATGGAAATAAGATTTCTGGACTTATATGGGAAGTTTTAATTGACTAACTAGAGTAACTTCTGGCTATCTTTTTAAAGTGAACGGTAGCTTTATTAAGATATCATAAAATTCACTCTACTAACGTGTACAATTCAGTGGTTTTGAATACATTCACATAGTTGTGCAATAATCACCAATATCAAATGTTACAATATATTTGTCATCAAAAAGGAATCCAATACTCATTAGCAGTCAATGACCATTTCCACCCCCCTCTCCACCTTCCACCACAGTCAACCACTAATCTATTTTCTAACCCTATAGATTTGCTTTTCCTGGACATTTCACATAAATAGGATCATATGACATGTGATCTTTTGTTTCTGGCTTCCTTCATTTAGCAGATTTCCAAGGTTCATCCACACTATAACATGTATCAGTAAGTCATTTCTTTTTATGGACGAATAATATTCCACTGGGGACATATGACATTTTCTTATCTATTCTTTTTTTTTTTTTTTGAGACAGAGCCTCAAGCTGTCACCCTGGATAGAGTGCCGTGGCATTACAGCTCACAGCAACCTCCAATTTCCAATTCCTGGGCTCAAGCGAGCCTCCCAAGTAGCTGGAACTACAGGTGCCCACCACAAACGCCCGGCCATTTCTTGGTTGCAGCCGTCATTGTTGTTTGGCAGGCCCAGGCTAGATTCGAACCCTCCAGCTCAGGTGTATGTGGCTGGCGCCTTAGCCTGTTGAGGCACAGGCGCTTAACCATATCTATTCTTTACTTAAAGGAAATTTGAGTTCTTTCCACTTTAGGGTTATTATGATTAATGCTTCTATAAACATTAATGCTTAAGTTTCTGCATGGACATTTATTTCCATTTATCTTAGCTATGCATGCTTAGAAGTAAAATTGCTGGATTTCTATTTTGTCTTTACCCCCAAATTTTAACAATGGCAATTTGAAGCAGTTGTTATAAAGATTTATTATTATTATAAAATAATTGGAATTCTTATAAAACTATTGCAGGCAGGCAAGAATTGGTAATTTGAAATATTTAATTTAAAAGTAAGAAGATTGAAAGATTACTTTTCAGATTTAATAGCTTGCAATTAAGCTATTATCAACCTTAATAATTCAAAAAGCTATTTTCTTATTGCAAGTGGTCATTATAACTTAGATTTTTTTCTGCCTGTTTTAGCACTTCTATTCCTATTATGAATTTCATTACTGTCAAATTATAAATTATACTATGATGGATTACTATGTCATATCATAACACTTAGGCCATTTATATGTTTAATATACAAAGTTTAAAATAGCTTCATTGTTATTTTTGTGAATAATTAAATGAGGTAATACTGTCACAGAAAATATAAAAGCAGATGAACATAGAATGTACCTGCAATTTCATTTATTCACTAGGAATAAGAAATATAGTTTTGATATAAAAGTCACAAAATTCTTTCCTGACTTTAGTTAGGAAATTCAAGCACAAGTTTTTAAGAGGATCTTCTCAAATAAAATACATCAAATGCATTTAATTAAGGTAATTCATGGTCTAAAATAACTGTACTGTTGGCTTTGCCTACAGCAAAAGGAATAATCAAGAGATATTGAAATTCTAAGTCTGAAGGCAAAGTGTGGTGGGGGTCACTCCTTTACTCCAGCCCACTTCAATCATCAGTCTCCTCACAATGTGCGTAGTAAGTTCTTAGGAGGTAATTAAGCCTCCAGTTATGCTCTTTAAAATCGAGACTTTCCCTAGTCAATTGTAGGCATGTGGAATTTCAGAATAGACCATGTGATGAAACATTTGAGAACTTTTTAATGGTATAATTAGTTTATGCATTTAGTCACATCCCATTAGCATATCCAAGAAATCATGTTGCTATAGATGAAATATCTTTGCTCCTCCACGCGGCCAATCCCTCATTCCAGCCCTAGATCTGATCCCTTCTTAATAAACAACATCACCCCAGCCATTCTCCTCTCTTTCTCTTGCATTTATTCCTTTTATTCTACTATACCTAGAAAAACATAAAGAAATATTATTGCTCCGATTTTATAAAACAAACAAAAGCATAAATATAAAAACTTCCCTGAACATTAATTTGTTTTAGCGGTCTTTACATTTCCCTGCTTCCATTTATAGCAAAACCCTTGGAAACACTTCTATGCAAAACTTCCCTCTAGTTCATCTTCTGACTTTTCTTAAACCCACTAGAATCTGACTCTGATCCCAACTCCACCAAAATTGATCTTTTCTTTTCCCTAATTTACTTTTAGGTTATAAATCACAGGGTCAATTTTCAGTCCTCGGGAGTTGACTAACAGATATTCTACTTCTTTGCTTCGTTTCTCTTGATACACTTCTTCACTTGGCTTCCAGGAAGTAGAGACTCTTGGTTTATCTCCTGTATGACTGGTTGCACCTTCAAAGCTTCTCTAGACGTTTCCCTCTTTTTCTTCTTTTAACTTTTTGGCTCCAGAGCTTCATACCTGGGTTTGTTCTCTTTTCTATCTACATGCTCTCGCTTGATGATCTCACCTATTCTATTGGCTTGGAATACCTTCTATAAATTGATAACCTCCTAATCTCTATGACTGGCTCATACCTTTTTCTTGATCTCCATAATGAGATATTTTACTTCCTATTCAGCATCACCACTGGTTCTCTCATGGATATCTCAAAATAAGCATGTCCACAACTTGACTTTTGATGTTTTACCAAAAGATACTTCATTCTCCAACTTTCCCCATAGGCAGAGATTCCATCCTTTTCAAAGCCCAGGCTAAAAATTTAGGCATAATCCTTGATTTTTTTCTCTCTCCTATAGTTCATATGTAAACCTTCAGCATCGCGTATTGCATTTTCAATTCACCATCTTCCCTTGCCTTCATCACTGAAAAAGCCTCCTGTCTATACTTCCTGTTTTCATCCTTTCCACTTATAGTCTACTTTCAACACAGCAATGAGAATAATTCTATTATTACATAAATCATATCATGTTATCCCTCTGGTAAAAATAAATAAATAAATGAATAAAAGATCCTCAATTGCTTTCCAGCTCAAGGAACACAGCAAAATTCAAATTTGTACATGGGTATACATGATCCAGTCCAGTTAACTCCATTTTCCTTCCCTGATCAGTCTGTTTGAAGTACTATGACACTTTTCCCCTCAAAACTTTGTTATTGTTGTTGTTGTTTTCAGTTTTTGGCCAGGGCTGGGTTTGAGCCATAGGTGCTGCCCCTCAAAACTTTCTATTTATATTGTTACCTTAAGGGCTTTGTGTATGCTGTTCTTCCCCTTGAAATTCTCCTCTACCAAGTAACTACATTGCTAGTTACTTCACCTCCATCAGAAATGTACCGTCCTCTATGAACATATGCTCCTCTACAGCTATCAACCTTTCCCTGGATTTTCCTCAACTTGTTTTTTTTTCTGGTGCAATTATTTATTATTTTGGCAACTTATTGAACATCTCTTGTGTTTAACGAAGAATCCAGGATGGCAAGTATTTCGGCAAGGTCATTTTCATTTATGCTGTATGCTAAGCACTTAAAATATCACTTCACACATGCTAACTGGTAAGTGAATATTTGCTGAATAAATATGTCAAAGAAACTTAGCATATCCAACCCAAAACTTATGAGGTCCCAAACCTAAAACCAGCTCCTCTCCCAATCCCTTATCTCATTGAATGACACCACTGGTAACCCACTTGTTCTAATTTACAACCTAAAAATAAGTCTTGATTGATCTCTTTTTCTCCATCAGCAAATAGACTTACTCTTCAAAACAAAGTCATACAATTGGCTTGCTTCTCACCTCCTTCACCACTGTCACACTAGCTCAAGCTGTCTTTATCTCTTATCTGTGTGGTTGTGTTGCTTTTGTGCTAGCTGTTCAGTCTATTGATACTTCAGTAGATTGAGACTTATAATATGTAAGACAGATGATAGCATTTCCATAAGCCCAACTCTCTAATTGGATGCTCACTACACTTAAAATCAAAACTCACTATGAAAAATTAGACCCATCAGATCAAAGCATTGTTATGCTTTGTGACTGTTGTAACATAAAATGAAATTTTTTATTTTATTTTTATGTAAATGTCAGCTCTATCAAAAGGCAAATTATTGTCTCTTGTGTGCACAGTTAAGGTAATTAATAAACACTCACCAGGCACACTAAAATGCAAAACATTTGAGCATTTAACCAAATAAAGTTTGTAATAAGAAAAATATCTGGAAATAATAGCAATCAACATAAATGTAATTGGATTGGACTCACCCAATGAAAGATATTTTAACATCAGATTGCTATGTAAAATAACACAATGTAAAACTTTTGTAGGGCACCTAACCCATTCCATGAGTCTCTATCTCACTGGGGTCCTGAAACAGTTTCCTTCCATTATCCCTTAAGGCTTGATGGTGTAATAGCTTCTCAAAGTTGAAAGTCCCCAGGTGCTCTGACTTCCTTCAACATATTTCTAAGTATAATTTTGTCAAAATCTCAGTTGAATGTGTTTTGTGTTCCCTAGACCACGCGTGCTTTGGAAGCATAACTAATTCATAGAGGAAGCTTTAGCACTTTTCAAATAATTGGAATTTCAAAGCTTCTTTGACATGACATAATTCTTTGACACTAAATGTTTTACATTTTAGTGTGTCTGGTGACAGATGAAAATATCTGATAAAATAATTAGATTAGAAAAAATTAGATTAGAAATCAATGATAGGAAAAGGTAAAATGTATACATACATATATATGCACATATACACACAACATACACACACACACGTGAATGGAAGGACACAATCCTAAATACCTATTGAGACGAAAGAGAAATCACAATGCAACTTGCAACTAAATGGTAATAAAATTACTACATATGAAATTTTTTTTTATTATTGAATCATAGCTGAGTACATTCGTGCAATCAAGAGGTACAATGTGCTGGTTTCGTATACAATCTGAAACATTTTCATCAAACTGTTTGACATAGCGATCTTGTCATTTTCTTAGTTATTGTATGAAGACATTTGTATTTTGCATTTAGTAAGTTTCGCCTGAACCCATCTAAGATGCACCATAGGTGTGGCCCCACCATTTACCCTCCCTCCACCCATCCTCCAACCTCCCCTCCCTTACATATGAAAAATTTTTATGTTAACATCTAATGGGGAGGTAGAGCAATACGGTGGTGGTCTAGTCACAGCTTTTTTCCAGCTATGCATGGTGAGATGAGGAGAAAGAACTCCAGCCACCTCTGGCTGGGAACCTTGCCCAAAACATCACTTTGGTGCATGAGGAGGCAGCAGGAGTCTCCAGAATCACAACAGAAGGGTAGGAGCCCCTGAGAATCGGCACAGAGGGAAGAACTTGCCCACAGGCAGAGGCCAGACGGTTCAGAAGTTTTCTGACAAAGAGGGCCTGCCCTACAGGGTTTTGCATTTAAATTACCTTAGGAGAGCTTGGGTGAGCAGCAAGTCAACTTGAATGTACCTGGGGGCCAGAACTGAGCTACTTGTGTGTAGTGGAGCTATTGTGAGAAAGCTGCCTTGCAGGATTGGCCCTCAGTGTCCCAGTGTGAGGCCGGTTCTGGTGTGCCTGGTGGCTGGACAGCCACCCATGGGAAGACTTGAGAGACACTTCCTTTCTTGGGAAATCCACTGTGTGGCCAAGGGACATGATTTGGAAAGGTTAAGGTGTGTCTGTTAAGCAGGCTAAGGAGAGCTTCAGGCACCCAACCCTGTGGGGTTTGAGGGCAAAGAAATCAGCAGGATGGGACCAGGCATCCTTGGCAAGACAGAGTCTACCAGCTGCCATCTTATAAAGCCCTATCAGCATTTTAATTAGCATCTCATACACCAGAACGTCACCTGGTGTCCAGAAAATATATGATATTTTGTATTATATGATATGTATGTATGTATTTTCCCCTTTAGTTAAAATTCATTTCAACCTTTTCCCCCTAGATTTTTCTTTTTTTTCTTTTTCTTTATAATTACAATTTTTCATTGTTTCCTTCTTTAATAGTAAGGGCTCCATTATTGCTACTTTTCTGCTCCTGTTTTGTTTTTTCCAATTTTATCCCTTAAGGTTTTTTGTTTGTTTGTGTATTTTGTATTTTTTTATGGTATTTTATCTTTCCATTTTTACTTTATTCAATTACATGGGCTCCATTTTGTGACAATTTTACTACCCCTTATTTTTTTTAATTTTTTTTATTGAATCATAGCTGTGTACATTAGTTCAATCATTTTTGTTGTTGCTTTCCATTTTTCTCATTTTATCTCTTTTCTTATAAAGATATTTCTACTTTGCTTATCTTTCCTACATAAATTTCACAAATAAAAACTAAGATATAATTTTTTTTTGAGACAGAATCTCACTTTGTTACCCTTGGTAGCGTGTTGTGGCATCACAATTCACAAACTCTTGTGCTCAAGCAATTCTCTTGCTTCAGCCCCCCAAGTAGCTGGGACTACAGGTGCCTGCCACAACACCTGGCTATTTTTTGTTGCAATTGTCATTGTTGTTTAGCTGGCCCAGGCCGGGTTTGAACCTGCCAGGCTCAGTGTATGTGGCTGGCACTGTAACCACTGTGCACTGGGCACGATGCCAACCCCTTTTAATTCTTATATAATTTTATTTTAAATTGTATTTATATATCATTGTTATTATTATTATTATTATGTCTTTTTCCCTGATGTTTTATTTTTTCTCAATCTGTATTCCATTTATGAGACAAAGCCTCACTTTGAGGCCTGGGTTGGGTTCCCAGGAGTCTTGATTCCTGGATACAGAGGGTTGTGCTATCTTTGGCCTTTGGAAGCTTTACACAAGTGGTAAACTGCTGTTTTGGGGAGTTTTGTTTGTTTTTCTTCTCTATTTTATGGAGGTAAGCTCTTGCTTCTTCTCAGGCTGGTAAAGAGCTCCTGATTTTGAGGGTCCCATCCAACAAAGCCCCACAGAGGTTATGAATTGTGGGTATGGGCCAAAGCACCCTGATGAACTCCATTATTACTCCTTTCTCTCTCTTTGTATTCTTCTCTTATTTTTGCCAATCTTTCATTTTGACTCCCCCTTTCCTTTTTTTTCTTTTTCTCTCTTTTTTGCCTTTGCACTCTTCACTCTTTTCTTCTTTTATTCTTATACCAAAGATGAGCCCACTTCAACACCTAAGGACAGACACAAGGTAACTTAGAGGAGGAAGAAGTGAAAGGAAAAAGTTGGGGAAGGAAGCAGACAAGAAGAAAACACTCATGAGGAAGAACAAACAAAAAATCCTGGCAACATGGAAAACCAAAACAGAGTAACCACCCACCCCTGCACAAGGGATCATGAGATAGCTACTGCAGAGGATTCATTCCATCTACAAAGAAATGTGAGAAATGACAGAAAGGGAATTTAAAGCATGGATGGTAAAAACAATGAAAGTCTGGTTTAACATATGCAAATCCATAAATATAATCCACCACGATATCAACAGAAGCAAAACCAAAGGCCATATAGTCCTCTCAATAGATGCAGGAAAAGCATTTGACAAAATTTAGCATCTTTTCCTAACAAATACACTTCATAGGCATAGGTGGCAGATTTCTTAAGATGATTGAATCCATCTATGACAAACCTACAACTAACATCATACTGAATGGAGTAAAATTAAAAGCTTTTTCCACTTAAACCTCAAAGCAGGCAAGGATTTCCACTATCACGATTATTGCTCAACATTGTGCTGAAAGTTCTAGCCAATGCAATCAGGTAAGAGAAGAATATATACAGCATCCAAACGGGGGCAGAGGAGGTCAAACTCACCCTCTTTCCTAATATGATCTTATACTTAGAAAACCCCAGAGACTCAACTGCAAAACTCCTGGAGGTGATCAGGAAGTACAATAATGTCTTAGCATACAAAATCAGTGTCTCCCAAATCAGTAGCCTTGGTATATGCCAATAACAGCCAAGTTGAGAAACAAATTAATGACACAATTGCCTTCACAACAGCTTCAGATAAAATGAAATACTTAAGAATATACCTAACAAAAATGGTGAAGGATTTTCACAAAAGGAATTATGAAACCCTAAGAACATAAATAGCAGAAGAAATTAACAAATGGAAGAATATACCATACTCTTAGCTGGGATGAATCAGCATTGCCGAAATGTCTATTCCACACAAAACAACACAGATTCAAAGCAATCCCCATTAAAATACTAACATCATACTTTGAAGAACTGGAAAAAAGAGTACTTCATTTTGTATGGAATTGGAAACAAACAAACAAAAAAACCCTGCATAGCCATGGCTACACTTAGTAATAAAAACAAAGTCAGAGGCAACCCCTCACCAGATTTCAGGCTATGTTATCAGTGCACAGTAATTCAAATAGTGTGGTATTGGCACAAAATGGAGATACAGACATATGCAACAGAAAGGAAATGAAAAAATGAAACCAATCTCTACCTGTCATCTGATCTTTCATAAGTGAAACAAAAGCAAACAGTGGGGAAAAGAATCCTTCTGAAAAAATGGTCCTGGGAGAACTGGATAACCACATGTAAAAGGTTGAAACTGGACCCACACATTTCACCACTTACAAAATTTGATTCAAGACGGATAGGATAAAATATTTAAATCTATGACATGACATGATAAAAATTCTAGAATAAAGTATGGGGGAAAACTCTTGACAGCATTGGACTGGAGAACGATTTTATGACAAAGACTTCAGCAGTCATCCCAATAACAACAAAAACGTACATGTGGGACTTAATTAAGCTGAAAAGATCTACACAGCTAAGACCACAAGTAAAGCAAAAAGGAAACCTTCAAAATGGGAAATTATATTTTTATCATATGGATTTGGCAAAGGGTTGATAACTAGGATCTGCAGAGTAATCAAAGAGATCTCAAAGTAATCAACAAAAAAAGAGCAAACAATAAAATCTACCACTGGGCAAGAGATTCAAACAGAACCTTTTTTGATGAAGACAGACACATGGCTAACAAACATTTGAAACAATGCTTGTTGTCCCCCTGATCATCAGAGACATGTCAAAACCTCCCTGAGATATCACCTAACCTCAGTGAGACTAGTCCAGACTCTGGCCTGGATGTGGAGAGAAGGAAACACTTTTACACTGCTGGTGGAACTGGAAACTAATACAACATTTTTGGAAAGAAGTATGGATAATCCTCAAAGAATTGCAACAGACCTCCCATTTGACCCTACAATCCCATTATTAAGGATCTATCTAGAAGGAAAAAAACAAAAACAAAAACAAAAAAACTTTTATCTTTTATCATAAGGATATTTGTACTAGCCTGTTTATCGCAGCTCAATTGCGTAATTTATAATCACCAAAATGTGGAAACAACCTAAATGACCAAAAACACAGGAATGGATTGGTAAGCTGTGGTAGATGTCTACCTTGGAATATTATTCATCCATTAAAAAGATGGACACTTTACATTATTTTTAATTAACCTGGATTAAGTTGGAACATATTCTTCTTAGTAAAGTATCACAAGAATGGAGAAGCAAAATCCAATTCACTTAATTCTAACATGAAGCCAGTAGATTATCTAATACATACTCACATCACAGAAAAACTCAAATTAATCTTAGATATTGTGTGGGGGAACAAGGGAGTGGGGAGGATGGGGGATGATTGTGCTCCCACATATTGGGCACAATATTAGGGTATATGGGAGACTTCTTGGGGGAAGTACACAATTATTAGAGGGACTTTTCCTTATAAATGCAAACATTGTAACCTAATTCTTTGTACCCTCAATTAACCTGAAATAATAATAATAATAATAATATTTGATGGTATTTTATATAGATACTTTTTATTTAGTTTTATCTATTTCTCTAAAAGTTATTTTTTTCATCATTCTTTCTTGTGTCTCAGATGTTCTTTCTGGAACCTTTCTTTTGCCTGGATAAATTCTTTAGAAGACTCTTCAGTGAAAGACATTTGCTAATATACTCTCTAGTTTTGTTTATCTAAATATTTTGATTTTCTAACATTCTTACAGGATAATTTTTCTAAGTGTACACAATTATATATTGGTGATGCTCTTAATGGTTTAAGAATTATTATTCTGTTTAATTATTTGATAGTTGATTTTGAGATATTTTTGTTTTTGCATTTCTGTAGTTTCACCACATATGTAGATTCCTTTTTATATATTTTACTATATAACCATGGCATCTCTCCTGTATTCATGAAGTCATGATTTTCATCCATTCTGAAAAATGTTCAGGCCTAAATAATTGCTCAAATTCTTCAATATTCCTCCCTGTCTTTTCTCTACTCTCTCTTTTGTGTGTGTGTGTGTCTGATTTGATGTATATTAAAACGTTTCTTTCATAGAGAAATATAACATCCTAAACTTGCATTATTTGTAGATGAGTATTTAAGTATTTTTGATAATGAAAATAAGAATTGCACATGGTTGAGGACTAATTAGCAAGTGCTAACATTTTCTGAATGGATGAGAATATTACAAAAGCAGAAAATGGAAATTAAGTTTATTTTAAAGCAAAGGCTAAAAAGTATAAATTTCTTCCAAATTCTTACTAGAATTTGAATGCCTCTGAAGATAAATTCAGATTTAAAAAACTGTTCACAGTTAAAAAACTGTTGAAAACGATTGAGACTTTACATCTTTTATATTAACCTGGATAGAGTTGAAAGACATTATTCTTGGCAAAGTATCACAAGAATAGAAAAGCAAATATCCAATGTACTCAATAATAAGAAGAATCCAATAGATGATCTAATACACACCCACATGAGAGAAAAACTCAATTCTGTTCAAGTTAGGGGGAGGGGGAAAGAGAGAGAAGTGAGAGGGAGGAGGGTAGGGGATTGGTGTTCTCCCTGTTAATGCGAACAATGTTTAAAGGAATGTGCACACTTTTTGGGTACAGGACACAGTTACAAGAGGGACTCTACCTAACATGCAAATACTATAACCTAGTTGTTTATACCTTCACATTAACCAGAAATTTAAAAAATGTGTATAATGAAATAAATCATTACTTGAGATGTCAAGAAAAAATCCCCATGTTTTCTTAAAATATTTTGGAATGCTTTGCAAATTTGTAGCCTTAGAGTCATGAAATACTTAGCAGTAAAGCATCATGTCCTAGCTAACATGCTTGTCAGTTTGTGGCTCATTTCTCACAAAAGATGATTTCATGTAGATGTTAATATTTCTATCATTAAGGGTTGAGATTTTATCTAATTCAATTCAACTCCCTATCTCCAATGTCCAACATAGAAGCTGATGGCAAAGAAGCACTCAAATGTTTTAGGGAGTAGTGCTAAAACTTTAATGTGTACGTGAATCGTCTTCGAGAGTTACTTAAAACTCAGTGTTTTAGGTCCTATCACCAAAGATTTGGATTAAGTAGGACAGGTTGGAGGACATAAATTTGTATTTCTAGTAAGTTCACCAGTGAAGCCCATGCGACTGGTCTGAGAACCATACTTTGAGTAATATTGGTTTAACGAATGGAAACAAGTTTTTGAATGAAAAACATATGAAAATCATATGAAGATATATTATTTGTGCAAAGTTTTGAAATTTACTTTGTTCAAGTTATCATCTCATTCTCCTTTGGAGTAGTATATATAGGAATATTCTGTAACATCCTTCTTATGCAAATATCTTTACGTTTATGTAAAACACTCACAATCTTGCTCATAACCTTCTTTTAAGGCTTCATTGGTCACTTTGTTCTTCTATGCTCTTTATACTCCAGCCACATTAAATACTCTAATTTCTACAAATTCATATGTACTTTCATACCCAAGGGCCTTCTCATAAGCATTGCTTTCTTCCTTGAATATTCTACCTTTAATCAAAATGTGATTCTTCAAGGTTTGGCTCAAAGTCTTCCATAATCCTCCCCTCATCCAGAACAAATTTGCCTCACAATTTATCATAAATTTCACCATTCTCCCAGAGATCGCTCATACATTCTACCACCTGAATTATATCAAGGACAGACATTTAGGTCCCTGTACATCTAGCTATGTGATCATCCTCTAACACTAAGCACATCTTCTGGCATAGAACCTAATACATATTACATAGTCAATAAATGTTGGTTGAATTAGAAGTAAGAGCAATGACAACTACAGTGCATACTAATTTAGCATCAAAATTCTGATACAGGAAACAGTGTTTCATGGTAATGTCAATGAGACAAGGTAACCCCATGTCCAAGGTGATGCCTACTATCCCAGCGTAATACGTAATTGCTCAAGATTTCACTCTCAAAATGATCACATTTAGGAGGGTGAAGTATATGGTCACTTTATCATTTGCCCAGGTATACTTCTTACGTTTCACTTATAGCAGGATCTGGGAAAATTCAGCCTCTGGTTTTAACCTTATACCACTCATCCTGTTATGTAGGTTGGAAATATCATTTGATGCACATCTAACTCAATGGACAAACTACAAAGTTAATTTTAAATTTTTTACAACCACTTCTCAATTGCTTTCTAATCTGAAAAGATGGAAAAAAATAAACAACAATTCTCACACAAAAGTATAAAGCAAAAATTTGTCATACATTCTTGAACAAGGGTAGAAGAAACACAAAATTTAATGTGTGCTATTCATGAAAGGAGAATATTCATGATTTCATTCTCTGGTACCTGACATCTGGAAGGGGATTTAGGAGACCCTTTGTTTTAATAAATAATATTTTAGAAAGCAGGTGTAAGAATGATTATTTCTTTTATCAGCTACAAACAGCTCAACAGGGAAGCCTATTAAAAAATAAGCGACACTTATTAAATGTAGAATATCAATGTCTTATTATAGTGATTAAGAAAATGCCATGAAGGCTATCTCTAACAGTATGATCAAAATATTTCTGATTGTATATGAAGTAAGCACATTGTGCCCCATGATTGCACCAATGTACACAATTATGATTTAATAAAATTATTTTTTAAAAAAGCGACAAGTAGCAGTGTTTGACGACTCTGAAATTATCTATATGTATATAATTTTAAGTGATAAACATAATAGCTTAACTACTAAGTGAAGAGATTTTCTTTTTGCACAAAAGAATGACATTACTGCGATTCACTTTGGAATACTTAAAAGAGCACAACCCTTTGAGTCAGACATATCTAGATTCAAAGTACACTTCTACCACTTACTAGCTGTGTGGTCTCTAAACCTTGATTTCCTTTTAGCATGCAGTAATAAAACCTAACAAGTGGGATTGTTGAGAAGAATAAATGAAATTAGATTTATGAAGTATCAAGCACATAGAATGTCCTCAATGAATATCTATTAGATTATTTTATTAATCTTCAAAAACACTTGAAGAAGTATCTTACAAATTTTTATATATAGTTATACCACAGTTTAAAAATTCTTATCAATTGTTTTTAATATAGTCACTCAATATCTTCAATAGCCCCTAGGTGTTTTGCTTTTTTGTTTGTTTGTTTTGGTGTGAAGAGAGACATAATGATCACTGAGTAACATTTTTTAGTTCCAAGATCATTATATCTTTTAGTTCTAATTCACAATAACACAATCATTCAGGAAAGAAGTAAACTGAAACAATCTATATATTATTAACTGGATACTAAGCTTCAGGATACAAAGGAACTAATTATGTTTTCCCTTTTTCTTCGCATTGAATTCACTAAATCAATCTTTTTTTATTTTTATTTTGTTATTTCTTTTTTTCCAAATTGTGGCCACAGCTTTTTTTTAAATATAAAATGTCTAGATTTGGTAATTTTTCATTAAATTGACTACAAATGGACTGATTTCTTGGCAGAAGGAATATATGTTATGAAATCCTGTTGATTCCACAAGCATCAAATGCTTGAACAAAAGTATCACATTAATTGTAGGGGTATAGTCATTATTTATCTGTCATGAAATTCACCCAAAGAGTACAAAAGTATTGTAATATAAATGTTGATGATTTTGGCATAAACGTGAGTGAGACTCTTGAGTGTCAAACAGTTCTATGTTCATTTAAACACTGGAGTACCTGGATGTTAAGAACTTGGAAGGAGGCTTTTTTGACAGCAAATACTATTATCTTATTCCTTTCTGAATTCTCAACAACTAATGTAGTGCCTGGCAATTCATTCAGACAAGTCAGAATATTTTAACTATACAAATTTATAAGAGATGTAAAAACAAAATAATGTAGGACTTCATAGCAAGGAATATTCCATGGAAGTTTTCCAGCTAGATTTTATTTGCCAGCCTACATACAATGTTGTGATAGTTAGTTTTATATTTCAATATGGTTAGGCTTTGGCTATTTAATCAAACCTAATGTAGGTGTTGCAGTGGAGGTATTTTGTCACTATGATTATTACTTATAATTATTAAAATTTAACTAAAGGAAATTATTCTTTAAAATGTAGGTGGGTCTTATCCAATCAATGTTCCAGTGTTCAGACTTGCCAACCTCCAAAATTACATAAACCAATTTCTTGAAATTAAAAAAAAATGCTTATGTATGTTTTTAATATGTGTGTTCACTTGTTTTACTGATTCTTATTCTCTGGAAAACCCTGACTGATAGAAATTAAAAAAATTTAACTGCCAAACAGCAGACATTTGCTAGAATTTGTCTAAATAACCTGTAGCACAGTTCCTGAAGAATCTTTAAGTTGTATGCATGCTATTATACCCCTATCAAGAATATATTTTAAAAACCTCAAAAGATTGAAGAAAATTACTTTCAAAAGAGTGGAGGGTGGAAAAAAGGGTATCAGGTCTTGAACTTTTAAGAAAACATAAATCACAATTCCAATCTTGCAATTTTCTAGTTCTATGACCTTAGGTGAAGGAGTCGATCAATGATAAACTTTAGTTTCTTCAGTTTAAAATGGAATGGAAGATAATGATATCAACATCTGAGGTTTTTTTGGAATGCTATGCTTGACAATTTTTATTTAAAAAAATAAGAAACTTAAAATAAATAAATAAGAAACATCAAATATCTGGCCTATATGAATTCAATAAAAGTTGGTTATATATTGAAAGAATAATTTGTTTTCATAGCTTATGATTGTCATTTGATGACAAAATAAAACACAAAACCCACAAAGACAGACACATACATATGTGTGTATGTATATATATTCTAAAACAATTCAAGCGAATTGTAGATATCATTTAACCCAATGGTTGCCAACCTTGGCTGTACAACAGAATCATTCAGATGAATTTTAATAAATATGCGATGACAAAGTGCCTCAGCTGTCCTCCCTCCTACTACCCCTTACAATTCTGACTCCTAAGTGATTGTAATTTGCAGCTAAGGTTGAGAAGCAATCATCTGATGCAAAATGGAGAAAAAGAAGCCTGGGAACTGATTGGTTTGCTAAGTGGCTCTCCTAGCTTTGGAACCTTGCAAGTTTACCATCCTCTCCTTGGCAATAAATAGTGCAGCATTAGTCTATAGCATTATTCTGATACTACTGTGAAGAAGGAACTACACTGGTGGGGATTATTACAATGTTTACTTGCTTTTGATCCAACCTCTTTAAAGATCAACTGACCTCTTATGAATTTGGTTTCTCCAATTTATAGATTAGTTCAAGCCTTAAGCATTTTTACCACTTTTTAAGTGTCAATAGAGTGTAGTCAGATAAATTATCTTGCTACTTTCAGCACTCCTGGGCTGTCAGAATAATAGAGAATCTTCTTCCTGTTATCAGTGCTCTACTCAATCTTTAATTACTTATAATCTAGGAATGCAGCAAAGGAAAGGACTGTCTATTAAAAGCAGATAAGACATACTACAGAATAATGTGTAATGTTAGCCTCTTTGGCACTGACCAATAATATTACCCCACTACTATTCAAACAAAAATGGTCTTTCTCAGTGCAGTTAGCACAGGGCACCATTCTTTTGCCACAGCATTCTGACAAAGGTGAACAAATTAAAGACAAAGAAGAACACATTAAAGTTTTAAAATACTGGTTTATTAACTTAAAACAGGAACCTTGAAAGGATTTAGAAAAGAAACACACCTAATGACACTCCCTATAATCCAGCCTTATTGTGGTCTGTTGTATTTGCCTACATGCCATCTATACACACATGTTCAGTGTGCATACAAAGTAAATCTTATAATCACTACAAATGTACTTGCAGGCTTTCCTTTCCTTTCATTATAAGTATCTTCTCAGTCAAGGGTTTCCAATTTTTTTTTCTATAAAGGGCCATATATAATTGTGTTAGACTTTGCAACCATAGAGCCTCTGTCAAAACTACTCATCTCTGCTTTTGTCACACAAAAGACGCCATAGAAGATACATAAATGATTAGAATTTCTGTGTTCTAGTAAAACTATTTACAAAAACAGGTAGAAGGATGCATTTCACACAGCTTGGCTATGGTTTTCTAACACTTATGGTAACACAGGCCCCACGTTCACTGTTTTAAATGATCATATAATATTCTATTATATAAAATCTATTCTGCCCATTTCTATTCATATTCTATAATATCTATTTGAGAAACTAGTTCATTTGAGTATTACTTGATTGCTGAGCATTTAGTTTATTCTTCTTAATTTATGCAAATGGGAATTAAAATAAAGACTTTTCTGTTAATATTGTTTTAATGAGAAATTAGTAACTTTTTCTTAGTTTAGATTAGTTGTCTCAGGTAGTGACATTTATATTCTACCAAATTGCTCTAATTAGGCCAAATTTAATTTAACACCACCAGTAAGATATCTTTGTTTAACTAAAGCAAGTTGCTATATGATGGAACTATTCCAAACACATCTCTTAGAGGTGAGTTATCTATGACTACAGGATGCTGAGTGACTTGCAGACAATGTGAGGACAAAGAGCTGGACTCGATTTTTTGAACACCATTCTTCACTTTATCATGCTTTTCCATAAGATCCATTGCTTTCCACAAACCAATAGCAAAAGAAATTGCAGATAGTTTTTACTTCGTTGTCTTCAAACCATCATATTAGTCATTCCTATTTGATTGTGTGGCTCATTAAGAAATAACACACATACTGAGATTTACACGAAAATTGTAGTGTTGACTGGGAGTGGTTAAACATTTTAACAAGGCCACTTTTCTACTTAATGTTCATAGGTAAGGTAGAACTTAAACATTATAATATGGAATATAATAGGCCATATTTTCAGAATTTAAGGTAAAGTACTAGATTAAAACCTTTCATTAAGTGCAAAAGCCATTGCTAAGGAAAGCAAAGTATAAATTTTACCTTTTATTTATTCATTTTTTTATTTGAGCTTAATGGATACAAATCAAGTAGTGCCTGAGATTGAGAAAAAAAAAATCAAGTCTTTATATGAGAACAGTATTCCAAGTAAGTCACTTTTAAGATATCCAGACTTTCTCTCTGTTAGCCTTTATGAATGTTGTCATCTACATCTGCCCCCACCACCTTGTATGTTGCCCTTTTTGAAAACAAGTCACCATGAACCATTGTTGTATCATTTAAGATCAAGAACAATAGATATAATGCCTTTGATATGGGGTCAACTGGGAGGGCTGAGCACATAGCTAGATTTTTGGTAAAATGCATCACTAACATGATGGTGAGTAGATGGGGGCCATTCATACACTGAAAGTACAACATCTGGAAGGAAAGAGAGTTGGCAACCAGAACTTAGCCACTGGAAGTCCAGGAAGAGGTAAGAAAGTTTTTCTGGAAGATACGTGGAGTATAATTTAAGAAAATAAAAGCATAAAATAACATTAACACAGAGTAAACACACTAATAGAGAGCACAGAGAGCCATCTAGCTGCAGGGACTGGGCATAAAGATCAGGGCTGGGACTTGAATTCACAGGGCTCCAGCTGTATGTGTGTTTTTAAGTGTGTATATGGGGTGATAAGAGCAATGCAAGGAGACAGGAATTATTCAGGTCACCAAGGTTTTAAATGGCCAGCATGATAGATGTAGTGATACTGAGGACTGGAACCACATTTTCTAGCTTCAAATTCCAGGTCCAACACTTATTGTCTAACCTCAGACAATATAACCTTATGTAAGCTATCTGTATCTGGTCTTCCTCCTCTATAAAACAGAGAATAAAAATATTTACTTCTTGAATCTATAGTGAGGATCAAATCAATTAATATATTATATGCAAATGATACATATAAATATATAAGGAAATGTATTTTTATGTTTATAAAAAAAGTACATGGCACTTACAGAATGCTATATATGGATTTATTGTTATACACATGTGACTTCCTCAAATATCCAAGCAAGGAGAGCTAACACAGCAAACATTGTTGTCTGTAAACAGCAATCAGCTAAACCCATAGTTCCTTCTTCCACCAAGCATTCCTTCCTTTCAGTTGCCTGATCAAGTCTTATATGGTGAATACTGTGTGTTTGCACGTTACTTAATGACTTCTTTCCTCATAGAATTCCCTTTCTTAAACATACTACATTCTCAAGATGTCCTCTTTAGTACCTCTTGATGGGGCCTGATTTCTGAAATATGAATTTACTTTAAAATTGGCTCACAAAAATTCAAAGAAGGTGGGACAACTGTGTCAATGTCATTATTGGTTTTCATTATAAACATTCTGTTCACTGAAATTCTGCTTCATGATAAAGAGCACTATGCACTTTCCAGTTCCTATAACTTGAGGACAGCCTAACCCTCCTTGGCACTTTTCAAGGATACTCCTTTTACCTTCTCTAACGAACTTGAGTTTCAGTGTATTATTTTCAACTGTTTGAATGACATGGAAGGTGCAGTGTTCTATAGTATTTATGGCTGCTATCCTATCTCTATTAACCTCATCTTATATATTATTCTGCTTTTTTTTTTTTTTACCTTTGGCTTTTCTTAATTAAGTCATACACACATAGATCATGGATACATTTATGCATATGTGGGGTACAATGTGTTGATTTTTTATACAATCTTTCCTACAATTTTAACATCAAACCAATCAACATAGCTTTTACCTCATATACTTGATTATTGTGTTAAGACATTTATGTTCTACACTTGACAGATTTGACTTGTACCCTTGCAATATGCTCCATATGTATAGTCCCGCCTTTTACCCTCCCTCTATCAAACCTCCCTCTTCCCCTTCCTTCCCATGCCATTTCTCTCCTTCATCCTGGGCTATAGTTGTGTTTATCTTTCATAAGAAAGTGTGAGTAAATACAAGTTGGTTTAATAGAAGTGCTGAGTACATTGGATACTTTTCCTTCATTCTTGAGATACTTTACTCAGGAGACTATGTTCCAGGTGCCTCCATGTAAACATAAAAGAGATAAAGGCTCCATCTTTTTAAGGCTGCATAGTATTCCATGGTATACATATACCACAATCATTCTGCTTCTTCTACCATCTATTTGATATTTTCTTAACTGAAATGGCCTTGATCACTAGCAATGGTGAGTATGTTTTTCCTGCAAGTATTTTGTCTGCAACAGTTACATTGAGATTACTATTGGTGTTATGTGCTTACCTGGATCTTGCAAATGTCAGAGTAAACTAGACGATCCTAGAAAGTTTGAAATTGACTAGCATTTTGCTACTTTTGGTTAAAGCCCCTTCTTCCTCACTACTTTACTAAGACAGTGGTATTGTTTCAAAGGACATTGTGATCATCTGGGTTTATTTTGTAGGAATGGTGGTAGTTTTCTTGATAGTAGGTGTCAAAGTCCTCTTTGCTGTTTAAATGCAGAGAGAAGGAAAAGGGAGAGGGAGAAAACACATCACCCGTGAGAATAACTGGTTGCACAGATACACGATATGCTACTTCCTCATCAGGGTTGATATTCTTATTGAGATGCTTTACAATCAAGAAATTTTTGGCAATTTCTAGATCTTTGCAAAATTAATGGAACCACCTACTAACAAAATTCCATCAATCTGGCTTTTGTCAAGTTTGGCATCCTTCAGGACTTTTTTCTACTACCTTCTGGATGCCATGGAAAAGATAATCACCTAGTCGCGCACAGTTGGCTTAGGAAATGCCAAGAACACAGTAAGTAAAGCAAGAAGATAGCCCTCAGAATGGGAGAAGATATTTGCAGGTTATGTTTCTGGCAATGGTTTGATAAGCAGAATCCACAGAGAAAACTCAAAATTATTAACAAGAAAAGAACAAATGGTCGCTTTTTATTGTGGGCAAGAGATTTGAATAGAAGGTTCTCTGAGAAAGATAGGCACATGGCCTACAGACACATGAAAAAATGCTCATTGTTAATCATCAGAGAAATGCAAATCAAAACCACTTTGAGATCTCATCTAACTCCAGTAAGAGTATCCCACATAACAACATCTCAAAACTACAGACATTGAAGTGGATGTAGAGAAAAGGGAACACTCCTCCACTGCTGGTGGGAATGCAAGCTAATGGGTTCCTTTTGGAAAGAAGTTTGGAGAACACTTAGAGATCTAAAAGTAGACTTGCCATTCGATCCTGCAATTCCTCTACTCGGTATATATCCAGAAGACCAAAAATCTCTTTACAACAAAGATATTTGCATCAGAATATGTATTGCAGCCCAATTCATAATTGCCAAGTCATGGAAGAAGCCCAAGTGCCCATCAACCCATGAAGGGATTAGTATATTATGGTATATGATTATCATGGAATATTATGGAACCATAGAAAAACATAGAGACTTTACCTCTTTATGTTTACATGAATGGAGCTGGAACATATTCTTCTTAGTAAAGTATCTCAATAATGGAAGAAAAAGTATCCAATGTACTCAGCCCCACTATGAAACCTAATTTATAGCTTTAATATGAAAGCTATATCCCTATTATAGTCCAAGAATATGGGGAAAGGGGCAAGGGGGGGAATATGGGTATAGGGAGGGTAATTGGTGGAACCACAACTACATTGCATCTCACAAGAGTACAGGGAAACTTACTAAATGCAGAATATACATGTCTGAACACAATAACTAAGGAAATGCCATGAAGGCTATGTTAACCAGTTCAATGAAAATATTTCAAATTGTATATAAACCAGCATATTGTACCCCATGATTACATTAATGTACACAGCTATGATTTAACAAAAAGAAAGAATAGAAAAGGGGAAAGTAAGAGCCTTCCAGTAAAAAAAAGGGGCATAAATAGCCTTTGATATAAGGGAGTATTGATATAGGGTCCCCCCATTCAAGGCTGGACAAGGGACTATAGTTTTCCTAGGCCTCATCAATTTCATGAAGGGAGCATCCTGATCTTTTGCCCTGATCTGGAGGGACTGTTTTCATTCATTTGTCAATAATATGCATTAACTTTGAAAAAGTGTTTCTATCTACCAAGTCCTGGCCAAATATAATTCACAAGACCTTATACCCTTAGACAAAGGACCCACTTGGAGACTTCTTATTTAGTTCTCTCCCTCTGCCAGTAGCTCTGGTGCTTTTTAGGGTTTCTGTCCAGAGGCTCTGTTGCTTTTTACTCCTTCTATATTCTTTTCTGTCTAATAAATCCTATCTTACCACTGATCTGTGGTCTGTGTGTTTATTCTTCAAATTCCTGAAACCAAGGACCTACTGAAGAAAGAAATTCCAGTAACAGCCATATGGAACTGAAAATGATTTGTGGGGCTGGAGGAAATGGTATGATCACGAGAAACATGATATAGAGGGGTTATAGAGCTGGGTAGTAGCCAGGCCATGAATAACACTGCATTTCCTTGTTCAGACATCTTTTTATTTACTGTGAAAGGAATAATAGGCCACTAAAGAGCTCACTAAGAAGAGGTAACATATCCAAATTCGCATATTGAAGGGGTCACTCATCTTAACTACAGATGTTCATCTGAATCTAACTGCTTTTTTCCCTTATTTTATATATTTTCCTTTCTATTGTTTCATTTTCCCAAGACATCTAAATCTCATAAATGTATTTTTTTATTGAGCCTTTGATTTTATGTTTTTTTTTATAGATTATCTGATTTGCAATTTGATTGATGCCTCTACTTGGAGCAGTTGAAGGTCACATATTTCAATATTTTAGTTTTGAGATAATGTAGCTTGACTTAGTCACCAAGAACCACATGCACTTTTCTGGGGACAAAACTGGCTCTACTTGATGCTGCTTTGACATTTGATTAGATGTCATTTTTTTCGTTTTGGCTGTTACTAATATTTGAGACATTTTACAGATTTGCTCTTTATAATTACATCCTGTCCATCAGCTAGTTTCAATGCTAAGATTTGTGTATGCAGTTCCTACTTAAATCAATGTCAGTTCTGGGAGTCACTCCAAGAGCTGACTTGCCTCATAGTCTACAGTGGCCCAGGGAGGTGACTTCATTTACTTTTTCAGTTTGATAGACGTAGACTATTTTTAGAATGTATTTACTGAAAATATCAAGATGACAGAAATTCAATGAAAAAATAGTAAATTGTTTTCATGGCCACTACCTTCAGGATGTTAAATGGATTAAAGAGTTTCATTCTTACCCTATTTACCAACACCTTCAAATGTATATCATGAGGTATCAAATGTATATCATGAGGTATTTCAGGAAAAGAAATTTAAAAAGTCTTACTTGAGATTTCTTCAAATGTATATCATGAGGTATTTCAGGAAAGAAATTTATGTTCAAATGTATATCATGAGGTATTTCAGGAAAGAAATTTAAAAAGTCTTATTTGAGATTTCTTCCATTTTTTGAGGTCCTACCACCTGTCAGAGTCCATGTCGACAAGATCATTATTTTTTGAAGCTGTTTGAAAAATGTATCTTTTTTATTTTTATCACTAAACACAGAAAAATATGTATTCACTTGCAAGACTATGTCTTTTATGAGGCTGGTCCTTTTTCTTTGGTTACTATAAATATATTTTCCTTCAACTTTGTGTCCCCTGCCTTCGATATACTTCAATAACCCCTCAACGAGTGCTTACTGAATGCATAAAGGGAGTTTGGGATGTTAATAAGTAGAAAGTTCATAGTGATTCTTGTGGAGATAGTGTATTCATATTAAAAAAGAAAATTACCCTGTGTAGATATCATTAATCATTGAATAATAAATATACATGTAGATAGGTAGATGGTATGTGGACAGTAAGATAAAAAGGAACACGTAAAAAATGTATAAAAAACGTGTTTGAGTGAAGAAAAGAATATTGCGCCTGTGAAATCCATATGTTTTCCATCTTGTAACCATTCCTGAGCAATAAGTTTTAAAAATACAGATCTTTTAATACTAGTTGACAATGTTAAAATGTAATTCCCTAATTTGATTTTCTGGAAAGATATATTTGACCAACTACATGTGACACAAACATATTTCCACAACTAGCCACTTTAAGGAAAAACAAACTGACCTACAAAAACCCCCTAAACTCAGGCACTGTTAAATACATAATTAAATTTGGGAACAGAAAAGCAAAGAGTAAGCTTAAATCTCTCTGATCTTAAAAATGACCCATTTCCCCAAAATGTATGTCACACACTTGCTTAGATTTAGTCATCTTTTTGTATCACTTCTTGGACAAATATTTCATAAGAATTATACTTGTGTTAGTTCTTCCCACTTTCTCCAATGGTGCTCTTTTTCCAAACTGCAGAGTGGTAAGCAAAATATCAGCTCACTAGTCTGTCTGTTTTGTTGAGGACATTTGCCTAGGCAGCACACTTATTTTCAGGGTTTGTGTTCATTTAGCAGCTAGGTAGAGTGGGTGAAGCTTTTCTGGGCAAGAAGGATTTCTTTACATTAAGGTGAAAAGTTTTCCACATAACGCTGTCACCATGAAGAGCTACCCTCTTTAGAGTAATGATAGAACAAAATTATACCTTATACCTATACCCCACCACTGGAGAAAGAAGGGAAAACTGTATTGGGGATGAGAAGAACAATGAAAGAAAGAATAAAAGAGAAATACTACCTGTTCTTATAAATGTCAGGGCATAATTAGGCCTTCATTTTGATTTAAAAATTTGTGCAAATACTATTTTGATGAGAAACATACTGTAAAATTAGTTTGAAACAGCATGAGTTATGGCTGAGAGGATCTAACCCAGCTTCTTAAGACATTTTGACAATGAAAGCAAAATGAATACATCTTGTACTATGATCTGATTTATATTTATATACATATGCACATACGCACACCCATATCAAATATACTGGCACAATATTACTGTCAAGCGGTAATAATTTTTCTTATCACATGTAAAACTCTTAAATATTTTCTGTTTTATTATATTGTATAGGAAAATACTGGCTCAGACTCATACCACTGATTTCTTGACCTAATAATGGGTCATGTTGTACAGTTTAAAACAAACAAATAAACAGTGATCTATTGGTATCATATAGAAATGATAGTCTGTACCATCTTTCCCACAAATTATGCTTATTTCTAGTAAAGCAAACTCTTTGCTTTGCTTTAAACAAAACTGCATTCCCATTTGTGTTTTCCTTCTATCTGGCATAAATTACTTTAGTTATACAGATAAGATATGTGCACGTTTACTTATATCTATTTGCGTCATTTTGTCAGAATCAATAACAAATACCTAATGCCAAAAAGAAAGAAAATGACTTACAATTAAAAATGGCACATTATCTGTGAAATATAACAATAGAGAACATTATTAGTATAAGAATAAAATTTCAAATACAAAGTGAAAATTACATAACAGTAGGGTATTTAACTTAGATTTCCTTATTTTGACATCAGTATAGTGCTTCTATAAGGGAATATGTTTTTATTTTCTCCCCTGTGAAATACATATTGAAGTGTTTGGGGGTAAAGGTGTATGATTTCTACAATTTCCTCTCAAATAGTCAGAAAATAATGTGTATGAGGACAAGTCCATGTAGAGAAAGAGAAACAAAAAATAATAAAAATAAGGGAAAAGGTTAACACTTTGAATCTGGATCAGCAGTATAGTGGACTTCTTGATAGTGTTCATGAAACTTTAATGTAGTTTTGAAATAATATAAAATAAAAAGATGAATAGAAAAGAAATATATTTCTGTATAGCCTGTAGTTCATGGAAGAACTCATAATATAAGTTAAAAAGTGATAAGAATTGTGCTAATGGAATGTGGTTTGAAAAAACAAAACCATGAAAAGAAATTTCAGTTTTAAATGCATATCCTTAAATAGTACACTCATAAAGATAAACAGGATACTCACCTTCCCCCAAAAGAAACATAATTGAAGGAATGAAAAATAAAAACAAGGCTACAACCCATTTATTGCACAGGAAGAAGGGGAAAACTTATACTTTTTAAACTCTTTGGAGAAATAAAGTAACCTTCCTTTCATGATCCAATCTTCTTTCTCAAATAGACTGACTTGTCAAACTATTTGGAAGACAGTTCACAAATAGATTTTTTTCTCTTTATTTGCAAATGATACTTCAGGAATTTCAGTTAACAAACAACTTAGACTACTTTTTTCTTATATAAATAAGAAAACAGATCTGTGTTTCAGAATCCTTTGAATAATAATCAATGGGATTTATGGCATTGTAGAAACCTTTAGGGGCTAAACTTAGACTGTAGATCTAAAGTTACAATTGGCAGGCATTTGTTTATGAGAGGCCAGCAAAGAATTTACTTATGAATGACCTGTGGAGGCAGTCCTTTGCACATACCTGAGACCTTTTACCTTCCTGTGGGAATCTGGCTAGTGCATAATGTTAGTAACAGCTATTCATTTGGAAAGGGGTACTGTACAACTTAAACTCCAGGCTTGACTTTCTCTTTTGAATAAGATGTTTGGTGGGGGCAGACTTACATGAATATGTGGAGGACAGGGACAGAGCTCAAAAATAAGGTGGGAAAAGATATTGAAAAATGAATCTTATACATACTGTAAAAGATAACAGGGCGAAATGAAAAAGCATTATAAATATTGCGAGATGTTGTAAAGTAAATATATTGGTTTCATTTTGAGAAAAGCAAGGTAAAGACAAATTATTATTACTATTTTTTTGTTGTTTTTTGCAGTTTTTGGCCAGGGCTGGTTTGAACCTGCCACCTCTGCCATATGGGGCTGGCGCCCTACTCCTTTGAGCCACAGGCGCCACCAAAGACAAATTATTTTTAAAGAACACTTCTGGTTGGAGGGAGGAGGTGATGAGGGCATTGCATATATGGGAAAAGATGTATTCTCTCCAGCTTTTAGCTATGCTTTCTTCTAAGAAGGCAGATTCAGAACTTCAGCATGGGCCTTTAAGTTCTAAATCACACATTTCTGACTTTCTTAAATGATGGTAATGAACATGTATTAATTTTATTATTGAACCACTCCATAAACACAATAAAATTAAAGATCATAGAATTACTGTGTGAGCCTTGCCTATAGCTCTTAAACCTGTGGGGATCAAATAAAATAGGAAAGTATTATGGATTATGAAAATTCTCTTATCAAGGAAGGTCTAAACTAAAAATAAAATCATAAGAAGCCCCCCACTGACTGAACAGACCCCTCCTCCTAACCCAGGGGACCCCAGAAAAACCTTAAAACTGAGTTTATGGCCATTACCAAAAGGGAGTTCAGACTTGCCTCCTTCTCTCTCCTTTTTGTGGTTTAGACATAACTGATCAGTATTAATGTTAAAATACATATGTTAAGACTAACAAACAGCCTCTCTGCAGCAATAAGATACTAAATTACAAATAGGACCTAAAACCATTCAAGGCAAAGGTTAAATCACACCCACCAACCATCAATTTGCTCACCAGATCACTTTGAGTTGGTATGTTGTGGTTTGCTCTATGATTAACAAGCTTCCTCATCTTAAAACACTCCATTCTACTGATTCCAAGCCTTCAGCACAAAGCTTTATTTCTTTAAACAATTACAAATCAAAGAATCTCTGAATCAATCTATGACCTGCAAGTCCCCTGTTTCAAAATGTCCCCACCTTCTCAGACCAGATAACTGTATTAACATAACTTCCAAGTACTGATTTATAATTTTACCTGCAATTTCCATCTCCCTAAAAATGTCTAAAATCAAACTGTAACACAGCCACCTTGGGCACATTTGTTCAGGACCTCTGGAGACTCAGACTCAGTTCCCCAGGCTGCAGTCATTCATGTGGGCTCATAATAAACCTCTTTATTTTACAGAGTTTGGATTTTCCCATTTATAGAAACATATTAGTTCTTCAAGGGGTATTTACTTTTTATGCTTCCAATTTAAAATTATATTATAATTTCAGTGAATAACTCAAAATGTTGAAGAATGACACAACTATTTTCCAGAAATAATAGAAACGTTTAAAGTGGCAATATCCTTTATTAATTCTTGATGATAGATTAGCATATGAAGTGAAAATATAATTCAGAGAATACATTTGATAAGGTGATCTATTTATTCAAGCCTATGATCATTTTCTTCCATAATGTAATTTATCAAAAATATTAGTTCAAAAAATAATTGCATGTATGTTGTTAAAATCTTTTAACATGATATAAAGCAAACCCATTAAATAATATATAATTTTTAAATATTATTATTATATTAAATACAATTGTTATATGTCTGAGATTACCTTATTAGCAGGTGAATTAAATTCTTAACAGATACAGTATAATGAACCTTAGTTAACATTTTTAAATATTGAGAAATGGGGGAGAAATAGGAAAACAAAACCAGTCTCTTTCTTGTAATCCATTTCTCTGCATGGGAGTGTATTTTTTCTTCAATCAAATAACTTGAGTTTAGTGTTATAATTTATTTCTTTAAAAATAAGAAACCATATGAATAAATACAATAAATTGTATAGTCTTTTATCTTTAACTATAAAATCAATTAAATCTTGTTCCAGGTAAAAAAGAGAGCAATTCGGTAAGAAAAATAAAACCTCCAAAATGAACATAGTAAAAAAGATATGAGATTTTGTACATGACAAAACATATGGATGGCTCATTTCCCTTAGCATAATGTCCCCCAAGTTCATTTGTCATCACAATAAACAGAATTCTCTTTTTTTGCAAGACTGAATAATATCCCTTTGTATATATGTACTATATTTTTTTTTGATCCATTCATCTTTTAATGGATACTTCCTGGTTCATAGGTGACCATTTTCTTACTGTGTCTCCACATGGTAGAGGGGACAGGGGAACTCTCTGGGATCTCCTTTATGGGGGCACTCATCTCATGCATAAGGACTACACTCTAATGACCTAATCACTTCCCAAGGGCCCCACGTCCTAATACCATCATATTGGAGGTTAAGATTTAACATATGAATTTGGTGTAAGGAGACATCAACTCTTAGTCTACAACATCTTCTTTAGAAAAATGTCTGTTCAAGCCCTTTGATCATTTTTTTAATCAAGTGTTTTTGTGGTTGTTTTGTTTTAATATTGAGTTGCAGGAGTTCTTATATATTTTTGAAAATGACCTTTTAATCATTATATGGTTTGAAAACACTGTCTCCCATTCTGTAGGCTGCTTTTTCATTCTATTCATTGTTTTCTTTGCTATACAAAAGCTTTCCAGTCTTATATATGCTAAGTGAAATAAGGCAGTTTTAAAAAAGGACAAATATTGCATGATTCTACTTATATGAGATACATACTCAAATTCATTGAAGCGAGACTACAACAGTGGTTATTAGGGTCTGGGGCTTGAGGTAAATGAAGAATTTTCATATCACATCATAATAAAGATATATGTACCCGAATGTTTATTGCAGCCCAATTCATAATTGCTAAGTCGTGGAAGAAGCCCAAATGCCCATCAACCCACGAATGGATTAATAAATTGTGGTACATGTATACCATGGAAT